>JAPKID020007572.1:0-10214 GCA_026931265.2 Tropidonophis doriae
GATGACGCTCGTCCTAATGAAAGAGAGCTTGCTTATTCATATTCCTGGGGTTTTTTTTCTTTTCCTTTGCAAGTACCTTAACAAAGCATTTTGCAAACTCAGACTAGTTTCATGGTGCATGTGAAAATAACGACTAATGTTAAAAAATTAAGCATGTGCATTACTGGAGTTGCTTTATCTATCTCTCTAGAATTTGTAGAGCTTATATATTTTTCTTTCCCATAAACACACTCTGGTAGGATGTCAAAAACTAGTATCAGACACTGTGCTCCCTGTAACATGCATATTGTATGAGCAAAACAAGTTTTGTAGGTAACTCATGTGATTTATCGTAGAAGTGTTTCATTTAAACTTTTAACAAGTTCCTGCTTTCAATACTGTGCAGATCAAAACATCTGCATTTTCCTACCTGGTCTAATTCTGTTTAATATAATATAATTTCTTTTTAACATTTGTGTTTCAATGCAAAGGAGAAATGGAGGCAGGGTGATAGAAGAGAATAATTTATTTTACAAAGAAATGGCAAAGTGTGTGAGAGAGAAGGGGGGGGGGAGAAAAAGAGAGATTTTATTATTCGTTTTTATCATCAGTTTTTAGTTTTTGTCTTTCTACTCTTTCAGGCTAGAAGGATTCCAGAGTGAAATCCCAATCAGCTTTTTCTGATTGGGAACATGGAGACTTCAGAATGATAAAAAGTTGTAGAACAAAAAAACACTGCCAGAATCCATACCTTCAACCAATTGCCAAAGTTCAAAAACAGAAATGTTGTTGAATCCACCTCTAAACTGGAACCATGTTTTCAGATACACCCCTCTCACCATTTTGATAGCATCTTCCCATAAGAACCCAGGAGTCTATAAGTTCTAGTCCCAACTTAAACATGAAGTGGCAAGGTGACTTTTTGCCAGTCCATCTCTTGGCCCTAGGAAGAAGGAAAGGGAGAACTACTTCCAAAAACATTGCCTAGAAAACTGCAGGAACATGTCCATGTAGTCTCCAGGATTTGAGACTGACTCAATGGCACACAGATACAAAAATCAATATAGGACAGAAAGACAATATATTAAACATATGATTATTAAAATAAACCATGTAGCAATTAGTTCAGATGAACTGTATCTAACTGACAGTTAAAACTCCTGGTTTTACATCCCTTCCGAATTTGTTAAGAATGTCCTCAACAATTAAGGTGTGGTCCATCTCTGCTCTCCATGATAAGAAGCCTGTAGCTATAATTATTAATAGTACAATAACTGCTTTAATAGGCCAATGGAAAGATTGAGTTCACAAGCAGTGATAGCATTTGGAAAGAGTTGTAGTTATTAACTGTAGGTCCCTGTAGCAGCTGCAGGTATTTTTATAGTCAACAGGAGCAGTGTAAATTTCAATTTGCTGCCCAAAGATCTCAAACCACAATCGTATGTGGTTGATTTACTTTCTCCAGGGTAAAAAGGGTAGGGTGTGGTGATTTTAAAATTTGAAGGTGTCATCTTTTTTCTGATTGTGAAAAATTAACAAACATGCAGATTCATTACAATTTACCAGTTCTTACTTTCTTTACATATATTTTACACTGCTGTATCTGTTTGGAGACATTATTAATAGAGCTCTCTCTCTCTCTCTCTTTGAGAACAGCATAATTTAAAAACTTCTGATATTGTATAATAAAGGTAAAGGTTCCCCTCGCACATAAGAGCTAGTCGCTCCCGACTTTAGGGGGTGATGCTCATCGCCGCTTCAAAGCCGAAGAGCCGGTGCTGTCTGAAGATGTCTCTGTGGTCATGTGGCCAGCATGACTAAACAGCGAAGGCGCACAGAACGCTGTTACCTTCCCACCAAAGATGGTTCCTATTTTTTGACTTGCAATTGTATATGCTTTCGAACTGCTAGGTTGGCAGAAGCTGGGACAAGTAACGGAAGATCACTCCATTACATGGTGCTAGGGATTCAAACCATTGAACTGCCAACCTTTCTGATCAACAAGCTCAGCATCTTAGCCACTGAGCCGCTGCGTCCCTTTATTGTATAATAAAACTCAATAAATCCCAAGTACCCTGCCCAAAATGTAAATATGACACCAAATTGCCTATCTGTATTGTTGTTTTTTAGGTTGCTAGGTGTTTATAAGCAGTTTCAGGCTTGGACAATTCTGGTAGTGAAAGGTTCCAATAGGCAAGGATATTTGTAGCTCAGGCTTGATCTGTGGAGTCCTTGGTGCTCTCTGAGCTTGGTTGTTTTCCTGCACATGTTTCATAACAATGTAGGTGACATGCATCAGTCCAATGGAGCAAACCCAGTAGCTCGGCTGATGTTACCTAACTGGGTATGGGAATGCCTGGAAGACCAACCAAGCTCAGGGAACACCAGGAACCGTAGCAAAAGTTAATCATAGGTAATATCATTAGTGATACAAGTTTATATCTGTAAGCATAGTCAGCGTTTTTATATTTTGTGTTTTGTGTGTCGTTTTATTATAAAAGAAAATTAAAGTTATTTTTTTAATAAAAACTTTTTTAAAAAGTTGCCTGTCTTGAATTGTAAGAATTATAATCAATCTTACCATAAACCCTCAATGTTATATTGAATTTAACTTTTAAGGATAATCAGTTCCCAAACTGGGGGGGGGGGGAAACCTAGCATGAATTCTACTTGCACTTGTGTTTTCTCATAAATGTATATGCTAATTTAAAATCTCTGCTACAGGAAAAAAAAAACTCTGAAGATTCCATATTTCTGCTTAGCAGGTTTATGAGCTGATGTTCCGATTCAGTTAGCAAAGCACTGTTAAGCCTGAGCAACAATAGGATGCTGGACTCTTTGTGATGGAAAATCTGAACAGAGATTTTAAACTCTGTATCTTCCAACAGCCCTAAATCAAATGGGAAGGATGCAGGGGTGGGCTTCAAAAATTTTAGCAAGGAGTTCTTTGGAATTACTGATTCTTATCTTGACAACTTAATTTATTACATAATTAAAGATTACCTGAATTTAGTAATTTCATGTATCCATATCGATAACTGTGATCAGCAGTTACTCTTGTCTTTTTTCTATTATTTTTGTCATTTTCATGGCTTTATGAAAACTGAAGGTTTGTCTACATATAAACTCTTCTTTTCATGAATGTATGTGAAATTATGTTGGTTTATGTAATAGTCTGTTGAAATAATCTTGGGAGACCAGAGGAGGAAAAGCCACATCCTAGGTCACAGTAGAGTTGGAATGGAGATGTGGGAAGCATCTCAATAGGGATCCTCCTTAGTTCTTTGGAAAGTAAAGGCAAGAAGAGGAGCATACAAAATTGGTGCCAGCTCTTCAGAGCCCTGGTGTCACATTGGTTAGAATGCAGCATTGCAGGCGTTACAAGGTCTTGATGACCATCTTCAAGGTGCTCCATGGCACGGGGCCTAGTTACCTTTGAGACCATCTGCTGCCCCATATGTCCCTACGACCAATCCGCTCCCACAGAGAGGGTCTGCTCCGGGTGCCATCAACTGGGCAATGCCGGTTGGCGACGCCCAGGGAAGAGCATTCTCTGTGATGGGTCCAACCCTCTGGAACGACCTACTTCCCGAACTCCGCGTCATTTCGGACCTTCACCTGTTCCGCCAGCGTTTAAAAACGCAGTTCTTTCATCTAGTGGGCCTAGCATGATTTTACTCGACACTGCACTTCTTTGGTTCTCAAAGTTTTAATCAGGGGTTTTAGTACTGGTTTTAGCGCAGGTGGAGTTTATTTAATTTAGTTTTAATGAACGTCTTTTTGTATATATGTTGTATTTATATTTTAATTTCCCTGTGCGACGCCCCGAGTCCCTTTGTGAGGAGATGGGTGCGGGGTATAAATGCGAATAAAATGAACATGAAAAATGAAATGAAATTCTGCCGACTGCCAGCAGTTTAATCCCAACTGCCTCAAGGTTGACTGAGCCTTCCATCCTTCCGGAGGTTGGTAAAATGAGTACCCAGATTGTTGGGGGCAATGTACTGACTCTGTAAAACAGTAAGAGAGGGCTGTAAAGCACAGTGAAACAGTATGTAAGTCCATGTTGCTATTCAAAGTAGTCCAGACAAGAAATCAAAACAAAGAGTGCTTAACACTACCTTTATTGTAGGGTTGCAGTAACAGACTCTTGCAAGTCTGAAGGCACTTTGGCCCCTTCATCACCATTACTTTTCAGAGAACTAGGAAGGATCTTTTCTTAAACACTTCCCACATCTGCAGTCCTTCTGTGAGCTGAGATATCTCTCATCTCACTGTTGCCTAAGCTGCAACTCCTTCTCTTGTCTCCCAGTCATTCTCACAGACCATTACAGATTTTTTTTTTGCTTCAATATAATCCAATTCATTTATACACAATGACACAGGCTCACATCTGACATTTTCCCAGTTTGAAAGATCCTTCTAAAGCTTTTTATAATTCCATTGTGTTTCTATGGCTCTTGATGTGATGCTACTCTAAAGTGTAACATTAATTCACACCTCACTCCATTTGGATCCAGATATAATCATGCTGTGTGAGAACTCCCATTGTAATCAATAGTGCCAGCTAATCATGACTAACTATAATCCCTTTCATTCCTACAAGTACACTTCAGGTACCTTTAGCTTTGAATCTAAAGAAAAATTGTACAAGCACCAGACTTAATCAGCAGATGCCTGGCTTCTCAGATGCTTTTGTGATATGTCTACATTATCTGCTTTCTGTTGTTTAGGCAGTTCTTGTTCCACAAGAGAAACCATAAGCTTAATTCCAGAATTAATCTTTAATAAGAAACTTTTTCATTGTAATAGTCTATAAATTACTCTTGTAGGCAAGGATATCAGAAAGCTAAAGTATCTGATGTGATGTTTTTGGCCAAGATGATTAATTTCTTAAGTTCTTTTGAACTAGGCACAAGCGCATCCTGGAATGAAGGCTGCAAAATTAAAGATTCACTTAACTTTGGGGTATTTGACTGTTTGGAGGACAGTCATTTCATCTGGGACATTCACAAGACTTTTTAGAACTCATTTCCATTTTGTGAATTAATGGTGTGCGTTTGTGTACTCCATCCATTTTATAGTTAACAGGTGGGTAGATTCATAGTGATGGGCAAACAGGTCTTTTAATTTTCTATTTCTATTCCTACTATAGATACATCTAATCATGATTCATTTTTCATCTCACAAACCAGTCAACTGCCTAACTGGCTTCCTAGTTCTAATGAGTTCTAAAAATGCCTTTATCAGTAGTTTTAAACATTACGCTCTTCAATTTGTTTTTGCATCCAGCCTTTGCTTGAAAATAATTTAAGCCTAACAAGAACAGCCTTGTCAATCCAAAGTCCTGCTCTTCTTACTGATTACTTCTGCCAAAATAGATTCAAATGCTACCCGTGGAAAATTAAAACATACACGCTTGTTGACCTAGGTGACCAATGGCTTGCATGTTTTACATAGCAAAATGTGTCAGTCTAGTCTTGCTGGAGTGATAAAAATGCTAAACAGTATGTGACCTATTTTGACAAAGAAACTGATAAACACACTGGACAAGTGCAATATTTTTCATACGGGTCACAGCTGTTCCATTAATGTTCCTCATAAACCTTTCACTATCTGCTAAGCTCAACAACAGGAATATTTTAATGTGAGAAATTTGATGAAAGGCATGATTTCCATTAGGTAATCTGAATAGGATTTCTTTTTTGTAGATATTACTTTTTGAATTTAATAGTGATTGCACATAATATAGTTATTAGGGTTTTTTTTTGTTTCTTCCACCGAGAAATTATCTTTATGCCTCTATATAGATTAAGATATAGCTTTAAATAAATTGAGGGAAGGGGGAGGAGAGGGAAGTATCCCACCATAAGGCAGTTGACAAGATAACTGTTTCAGGAAAAAAAGGCCCAAAAGTCAGATTTTGAAAAATGTTGGCCACTGTGTATACAGTTACGCATTAAAATACATGCAAACATATTGCTGCAGCTCTGTGGCAGAACAATTATGTTTATTCATTTTTTTCTAGGGGAATATCATGTGTACCTATCAGCTGTTGTTGCTAAGTTTAGAAAACTAAGGTTGTTGCACAAATGTTGCTTATTGCATAGGCAAAATAAAGACATTTTAGAAATGTTAGGTCAGTGGCATCTATTATTAATATATACCTAACTTGTGGCTCATGGTGTATCAACTATTGAAAATTAAATTTGCATTCCCTGTGGAGACTGGCTATTTCAATTTTAAATATGCCTAGTACCCCCCCTTTAAAAAAACACATTATCACCTTTCATTGAATTACTTCCTAATTTAGGAGAATTGGATATGTATAGAGAAAAAACATGTATGCATCTATTTGCACATTATTTATCTCGGCTGAGTTCACAGCTAACAATTTATGGCCAAAGTAGAATAAAATAACAGAGTTGGAAGGGACCTTGGAGGTCTTCTAGATGAACTCCCTGCTCAGGCAGGAAGCCGTATGCTACTTCAGACAAATGATTATCCAATCTGTTTGTAAAAATGTTCAGTGTTGGAGAATTCAGAACTTCTGAAGGCAAGCTGTTCCGCTGATTAATTGTTCTGTCAGGAAATTTATCCTCAGTTCTAAGTTGCTTCTCTCCTTGATTAGTTTCCACCCATTGCTTCTTTTCCCACCTTCAGGTGCCTTGGAGAATAGCTTGACTCCCTCTTCTTTGGGGCAGCCCCTGAGATACTGAAACTCTTCTATCATGTCACCCCCGGTCCTTCTCTTCTTTAGACTAGATGTACCCAATTCCAGCAACCTCCAGTGATGGAGCCCCCACTACTTCGTTCCATTGGCTCATTGTCCTCCCTGTCAGGAAATTTTTCCTTGGTTCTAGATTGCTTCTCTCCCTGATTAATTTCCATTTGTTGCATCTTGTGCTGCCATTTCTAGCCATAGAAATCTTTCAGGACTTCAGGAGCTCAACTTATTCTCCAAGGCACAATAACAGAATCGACAGAAGGGACCTTGGAGGTCCTCTAGCCCAACCCCCTGCTCAAGCAGGAGACCCTTTAGCATTTCAGACAAAAGGTTGTCCAATCTCTTCTTTAAAATTTCCAGTGTTGACGTACCCACAACTTCTGGAGGCAAGTCATTCCACTAATTAATTGTTTTAGCTGTCAGGAAATTTCTCCTTAATTCCAGGTGGCTTCTCTCCTTGATTAGTTTCCATCAGTTGCTTCTTTTTCTTGTCTTCTGATCCTTTGGGGAATAGCTTGACTCTCTCTTCTTTGTGGCAGCCCCTCAAATATGGGAACACTGCTATCATATCACCCCGGTCCTTCTTTTCATTAAACTAATCAGGATACGAACCACCTATACAAATGTTCGTACATGCACCATTACTAGTAGAAGGGTATAGCTAATATTGAATAACTGAAGAATGATTTGTGCTGACATAAATAACTATATTAACATTAGAACCACATCAGTTTTATTAAGGTAGTAATTCCCATTTCTATCAATATTATTTTTGTATCAAAATGAATGACACTCTGATGCCACACTGCCTTTGTAATAATGTTGATGTATATTTAAAAAGAAAAAAAAACTTTATGCAACACCCCCTCCTCCCCCCCAAATTTTCTTACTGTTTTTTATTTTTATTTATTTTATTATTTTTATTTATATACCGCCCTATTCTCCGTGGTAGGACTCAGGGAAGTGGAACAGAAAAATAAACCACAACATTACATACAATATAAAATAGAATTAAATAGTGAAATCTGTGCTAAAATAGTTAAAACGATTAACATTAAATTTAAAATTAATCCCTTAATCTATGCCAGGCCGGCTAAGCGGAAAAAATGCATTTTAAGCGTCTGGCGGAAGAGGCGTAGATCTGTGATGGTACGAAGGTCGGGGGGCAGGTCGTTCCAAAGGGCCAGACCCGCCACAGAGAAGGCCCTTCCTCTGGGAGTCGCCAGCCGGCATTGGCTGGTAGATGGCACCCTGAGGAGGCCCTCTCTGTGGGACCGGATTTATATGCTGCCCTTCTTCCGAAGGACTCAGGGCAGCGTACAGCATAAAAATACATAATACAAAACTTTAAAAAAGTTTAAACAGAGAATCCAATAACAATAAATTAACAATTTACAGTTAAATTTAAAATAAATTAACAATTAACAATTAAAATTAATAGTTTTATTTTATTCAGGCCAGGCCGGCTTGCTGGAAAAGCCAGCCTTTTAGGGTGCGCCGGAAGCACAGGAGGTCGGGGATTATGCAAAGCTCCGGGGGTAGCTCATTCCAAAGGGAAGGCGCTCCCACAGAGAATGCTCTCCCCCAGGGGGGGGTCGCCAGCCGACGCTGTCTGGCTGACGGCACCCTGAGGAGGCCGACTCTGTGGGATCGTACTGGATGGTGGGAGGCTACCTGCGGCAGTAGGTGGTTTCGCAAGTACCCTGGGCCTAAGCCATGGAGGGCTTTGAAGGTCATAATTAATACCTTGAATCGCATCCGGAAAACAACTGGCAACCACTGCAGGCCGCCTAGAAAGTGTGTATCATGGGAGCACCTAGGTACCCCCATGATAACCCGCGCGGCCGCATTCTGGACCAGCTGAAGCCTCCGGGTGCTCTTCAAGGGCCACCCCATGTAGAGAGCGTTACAGTAGTCCAGGCCAGAAAGGAATTTTCCTGCATGCACATGAAAATTGAATCTGAAACCTCCACAGGAAGCCTCCATAAAATGTACATAGATACATACAAAGGTAGTGTTCGACTTACGACCGTTCGAAGGTCATAAGCAACCGTTCAAAGGTATGACCCATGTTTTTTAAAAAAGGGAGGGTAAAACCAACAGGGTGTAATTCTCTGTTTACCTCTTTGTGACACTTTTCCACAACCTCATGGCTGACGCTGCCCCAAACCGTCAAATGTTCTCGTTTGTAAGAGCTCACCAGCTCAGAAATCTAAGGTCAACAGAGAAATGAAACAGATTACCATATTTTTTGGAGTATAAGACGCTCAGAAGTATAAGATGCTTCTAGATTTCGGGGAGGAAAACAAGAGAAAAATATCTGCCTCTGCCTCCCAGCAATTTGTCTCCTTGCAACAAACAGTACAGACAATATAATGTGTGTAGTGTTATATTTCAAACTATACTTGTAGAGATCCTGTTAAAATTGATGTGGTTTTCTGGAAGTATAGTTGTTCTTTGCTATTTAAAAGAATAGCACTTTTTAAAACAATAGCCACTGGGCCTCTTCAGATCAAGCATTTATTTTAAAAAGCTTCTTCATTTTGTTAAATTGTCTAGAATAATAATAAAGCAGTCGTTTAAAATGTCTAATAATTTGAACCTTCTATAGGCATTTGTAGTTGTTGACTTACCTCCTTGCAGCAAACAGCCTGATTAGCACAAGAAAAAAAAATCTGCCTCCCAGCAATTTGCCCCGTGGAGCAAACAGCAAGTTTCACTTTCACTTTCTCCTAATCATCAGCTGCTTGAGGCTGCAGGGGTTGCTATAGCTTATGGAAGCCTCCGCAAGCCCCCATTTGCTGCAAGGAGGTAGATTGCTAGGAGGCAGAGGCCAAAGGGTGGGTGGGGTTACATTCAGTGTATAAGATACACCCAAATTTTCATCCTCTTTTAGGGGGAGGGGGGGGAGAGGTGCGTCTTATACTCTGAAAAATACGGTATTTTAAAAACTCTTCTCTTGATAGTTTGAGTTGGGTTCCTATATTACTTTTATTTCATGAAGAGTTGTTAACCTAATCTTGCGAAGCTTTTTCTCCGGTAACATTGTACTGCTAACTAGGGCCTACAAAACCTTTGCCAGACCAATTCTCGAATGCAGCTCTTCTGCCAGGAATCCATGCTGTGTATCGGATATTAATACGACTGAGCAGGTCCAGAGGTATTTCACGAGAAGAGTCTTCCACTCCTAGGCTCACAATAGAATCCCTTATGCCACCCAGGGTCAAAATTTTGGGCTTGGACAATCTGGAACTACGCAGCCAGCAGTATGACCTATGCACGGTACACAAAATTGTCTTCCACAGCGTCCTACCTGTCAACAACTACTTCAGCTATGACCTCAATAATACACAGGCAAACAATCGATACAAACTCAAGAAAATATGATTTTAGCAACAGAGTGGTCAACGCCTGGAATGCTCTACCTGAGGAGGGGGCCCTCCATGAAACTTTTGGAAGCTAGACCTCCAACAAATAAGAGGAAGTACTTTTTCACCCAGAGGATCCC
>JAPKID020007573.1:0-10213 GCA_026931265.2 Tropidonophis doriae
CAAGTTGGCCACTCCCACCCTGTCACATGACTGCCAAGCCACGCCCACAAAATAGGCCACACCTACAGAGTAGGTTGTAAAAAATTTGAAACCCACCACTGCCATGAATGTACCAAGGGATAGCTTTGCCATTCTCCTTGCATATACCCTTTGGTGGATGCAATACTTTGGTGATGCAATATCATTCCCATTAGGCCATTCTTCAAGAAGAATATTGACACACTGCTGTTCTTCACTGTAGCTTCACCACTTCTTAATTCAGCATTGTAGCTTATTTCAATGGTATAACGAAAGATAGTCTGCAGCTGCTCGCTGCTTTGTATTTATCCTGGTAGGTCTCCCTGGAAAAATGCCAGACATTGCTGCCAACCTGTCAAGACTACAAAGGATCAGGAATGATTTTCATTACCTGCTTAAAATTGCTGAAAACAATTTGCTGAAAACAAACTGGCTAAATGCTTTTGCCCATTATCTACTATAATGGTAGTACCTCTGATGCCAGAATAATTTCAAGAGATGGTAGATCATAAGATTTTCTATAAACCTTACAGTTCTCCAGCTCGTGCCATTTGAATGTAGCTGCACATGCAGATCACTGAAAATATTAATAATACTATATTCAGATTGCTCACACATTGAAACATTGCTCCAAAATAATGTCCTTTGTCAGTTCCTGAGGGATCCATACTAATGTATAAAGTATTTAGTACTACTGCTTTCTGTATATGGAAATGTCCATACTGTCTTTCAAATCCGGTGACAGATTTCTGGCACAAGAACCAGCATTTGTTAAGATCACAGTACCAGGGAATGCTTTTTTATTTAGTATATTTTGTTTACCTGCCTTGTCTCACTGCTGCTTTTAGATTACTATGCCTGTTGGCAGAAATGTCTCCAAGCCCTTTGGGGGTCTTGAATAAGGCTGTCTGTTTTTAACCTCTCCATTTGTGTAGCACAATATATGCTTCCTCTTTTTCCAATTTGAAACTGAATCCCATATCTCTATTGACCACCCTTTGACATCTCATAGATGTAGCATGTTCAATCTCCTGGGAAGAAATTGATTTAAATTGCCTGACAAAGAAGCAGAAAAATAATCAAATGACTTGGGAACAAATAGGGACCTGACCAGCTTTGGGAATCTTATGACAGAAAGGAAAAATAATGAACTAGACTATGTCTGTGCAAAGAGAGTAGGAAGAGATGAACAGATAAATATAAATTTAAAAGAAGAAACAGATCCCCACCCATTCCACTGCATCGCCAGCCACTCCCTTCCTCTAAGTCTAGTGCTATTTGGAAACATTGTTGGAAACACTGCTCTGCTTTGGTGGTTTACATAAAGTCTTTTAGGTGTTTATTTGTGTGAGTGAAGCATAAGAAACAGAGCCTTAAAGCAACTCTACATGTCATAGCTATGCCATATTGTGGAAACCTAAGCATGAGTTCTACATTACATTGCCAACTACAATCCAATCACTACAGACATCAGCATTATATAACCCTTGCCACTTGCCAATAGATTTATAATAAAAAGCATTGTAGTCACAGGGATATCACAAATGAGAAATTTTTCAGCATTCAAGTCTGTGACCTTGTTCAGCTTTATTTCTCCAATATGCCAGAAATGATCTTAGCTTCACTTAATTCAAAGCGAAATGGGAACTCTCACCAATCTCCAGGGAAATCACTATTTGAAGACAGATATTAATATTACACAACAAATGGATTTTTTAATTTACTCTGGACTGTTCTGCTTTACTGAGCTGGTGTGTCAGTAGATTTGCTTCATCAAAGTCCAAAGGTCATCTGGTGTGCTAAAAGAACACAGCCATAAAACAAAAAAGATACACCTAAATGTTATAATGACTAGGAAAGGCCAAATTCCTTATGTTTAGTTCTGCAAATCAGTTCTGAAAGTGATAAAAAGGAGAATAAATCGATAGAGAGATGCTCTTCAGAAATTAAACAAAAAGAAGAAAGAGAATGCTATGGGAAGGAGGTTCACACTGATATTGTTTTCAGATCCAACTGCTTGTCAAAATTTTGAGTTTGTAAAAAAAATCAGTTGAGTTTTTGGCATTGGCTTTTAGGATTTTAAGCATTTCAGCATACTGAGACAGACAAAAAGCCTCTCATGTTATGTTATTCTCCTCTTGGAAACAAAAAAGTAAAAAAAGGTGAGAAATGGCATCATACATTTTGCCTCCAAGTTGGGAATTACATAGGAAGGTACATCTGCAGAACATGACCAAAAAAGTTAAGACAGCAGCACAATGGTATCATCAGAAAATGTTCTGCTTTTTTCCATATTGTATGGGGAAAGAAATAGCAAACTTGGGAGAAGTTATGTTGGCCAATCCTGTTCTGAAAATGGCCTTGGTCTGAACAAATAACCATTTTGGCAAATGCATTTGTTGAAATACTGTAAATGCCTGCAGCTCTTATCAGACTCATTTTTACTGAGAGCAAAGCTTCAACAGAAGTCAAAAAGAAGCTAAGTAACAGTCATTGATAATGTTGAATTAAATCCAAAAGCAACTACTGATATTTGACAATAGTGATAGGCCATTGGTCCAGATCTCTGCATGTAAGGAAGTGAAATACTTATTTTAATCTATAACTAAGACGTGGCAGCTCAGTAGTTAAGACGCTGAGCTTGTAATCAGAAAGGTTGGCAGTTCGGCGGTTCGAATCCCTAGCACCACGTAATGGAGTGAGCTCCTGTTACTTGTCTCAGCTTCTGCCAACCTAGCAGTTCGAAAGCATGTAAAAATGAAAGTAGAAAAAAAGGAACCACCTTTGGTGGGAACGTAACACCTTTGGTAATACTATGCACCTTTGGCATTTAGTCATGCCAACCTAATGAACACAGTGACATCTTCGAACAGTGCTGGGTCTTCAGCTTGAAACAGAGATGAGCATTGCTCCCTAGAGTCGGGAATGACTAGCACATATGTGTGAGGAGAACCTTTACCTTTAAGGCAGCTTAATGATACGCTATACAATCACCAGTAAAAGGTTGTGCTTATCCATATATAGATGGAAGGCTACCTGAGTAAATTTGCTGCAGGGTTGGAGATGCAATGGAACATTTTTATTTTGTCCCACTACTAAAGATTGGAAAATAAAAACCAGAAAGAAAAAATAATTCCCTAATGTGGAAAGCATAGTATAAGCTAGTGACGTTTGGAATAGCAACTGCAGTCTTACCATTTAAACAGACTAAAATCCTTCCAATTTCTCTGTAATTGTTCTGCATGCTACTGTTTTTCAAGCTGTCAGGATAAATGTAGATGGTTTTCCATCTCATCAGGGGAGGGGGGAGCTAAGTGCACACCTGGTCAAGCACAATAGGACAACAAAGTAATGTTTTCCTGTTGTTTTGTTTGGCTAACACCCTGTCCTGTTCTTTTGGTGCAAAAATAAATACGGTTCAGCAAATTTTAAGGCACACTCAGTGTGTTTTGTAACATTAATCAAACCCTATTGACTCCACAGCATCAAATGCATTTCTTAAAAACTAACAGCTTCACTGAAAACAAACTTATTTATAAATAAGTCCCACTGGATTTAGCAAGATTTACCTTCGAGCACAAAACAAGCAACTGCAATCTAATAGAAGAATATACTGTAGAGCACATTCAGAATTATGTAGATGAGGTGATTATATGTATGCAAAACTGGAACCTTTATTCAAAATATGGCAGATCTAATTTGAATCTGTATCAATTCCCTGAAGAATTGAAATTGCACTTCCATTCCACTGCACCCTTTACTGCCCTATCCATTTCCCTTCCACCAGAAGGATACCCAGTGGGACATACCATAATTTCAGCTCAGCCCCACAATCCCCAGTAAGTAAAAGTGCCCTGCACATTATTGGCAGCCAATGAGAAGAAATATAATTGCTGTATATGATGCACAAAGTATAATTTCTCACAGAAATTGGAGTTAGGGTAAAGTGTCATTACTTCATAATTCCATACTATGAAAACAAATGATTTTGATTTACAAGTTTTATAAAGAATGGCATCAAACAGTCTAATGAAATATAATTTGAATTGATGTCTTCAACCGAAATGAATTTATTTCCATGTATAGTTAAAAGAGCTGTGGGGTAAAATTGAAGAATATGTGTGGCCCAGCAAAGTGTGCAAAGTGCTAAATGATAATGTAAGATTGTGGTACTATTCACGAGTGACTGGAGTAAATGAAACTGGACAAATTTGGAATTATAGTACCTTTTGGATTGGGAAAATGAAATAATGAAGGAGACAGATTAATCAATTTTTACAAACAGAATTGTTCATTCATTTTCACCACCTGCTTCAAGCAATATACTTTACACATGGATGTTAACAGATGGATAATATCAGAATCAAATCCACTACGCAATAGGAAGTGGAAATTGGAGAAATACAAACCATCCACACAGTTCATTTTCAGGTGAAAGTTGTTGAGCAGACCATGCACTACTGATATCAAACACTTGGGTTAAACATAGACTATTAAAGAAACTAGGTGTGTCAACAAGAATTGACCTGGATGATATATAGGCAAAGTATAAGATCAAGAAGACAGATACAATGTGCGTGTTTTTAAAAATTGCAGTTGATAACAAAAAAAAAGTAAAGTTGGTAAAAAGTTTTATATTCTTGGGCTCTAGGCTAGATAAAAATGGAAATTCTGCTAGAGAAGTAAAGAAAAGATTAATCCTATGGAGGAAGGTAACAAGAAATTTAGATTAAAAAGATGAAGATAAGGATATTCATATTAAACCTATGTGAACCCAGTCCGTTTCACTTTGATGAAGTGGTTTGGGCCACTGGAGACAATCTAATTCACTTTACCAAAGACACTACCCAATTCATCTGAACAAAGTGTTTCAGTTTACTTCAAACTGATTAAGGTTATAGAAGAATGGTTCTCTCACAGAAAGCTTCTGTCATTCAGAATTACAGGATTATCTCTAGAAAAAAGAATTGGAATATCCCATTTTGGAGATTACCTAATTAATATAAAATAAATTTCTTATAATGCATAATTTCTTTTAATTTTCTTCAGTATATCATCAGTCCTGACATTTATTTCTTATTCCTTATATACCAGGTTTTGTCTTAGTTTTAATTTCATACTTTGAAAGTTAAAAAAAAAAAACAATAATCACAGAGATGTCTGAAGTATGCACCATAGATAGGTAGCTTGAAATACATTTGACATATACAAGTGATATTCATGCTTTGTTATCCTTCTGTCTCAGGCAATTCAAAGCATTCCTTTACACAATTCACTCTAGAATAAATTCAGCTAATGGGTATAAGCGGCTACAAGCAGAATGGGAAATGGTAGGGGAAGGGAGCTTACCAACTGACCACCTTCTCTGTCTTTGCTGGCTACTATTCTTACCTAGTAAATCCCAGGTGACAAAGTGATTTGACCCATCATTTCTCTACAGCACTCAATGGCCAAAAGTCCTAGTCACCAAATTCAAAGTATAGAAAACAAGCAGAAGGATGCTGTGGCCAAGAAGTTATGGTCAGCCAGTACCACAGAGAGGGAAATGTGACCTATCTAGTCTATATTCTCCTAGATCTGCTAGCCAAGGCTCTGGGAACTGTGAAAGAGGCCTTTTGGGTGGTGAATTTTAGAACACACTATGGGATATTCCCCAACACATACTGGAGGCATCCAGCCTAGTATGGGATCCTTTAACCACCACTGCAGAAGTCTTCCTCAAACTTTTCATACTGTCTATGGAAGAAAGTTAAAAGGGGCTCCAAAAGTACAAAGCCAAACAAAACATTTTTATTTGTCACAAAAGTATCTCAAATAAAGTTCAAATGGATGTTTTGTTTAAATTTTATCATAGTGAACCATTCCTTTAAAATTTCACATGGTCTTTTGACAACAAAGATCAGAATTGTTAAAACATGCATCTTCTCAATGTTAATATGTGCTTGAAAAACTGGATACTGAAAAACAACAAGAGTAACAAGACAAATGCTATAAAGCCAAGTCCTAAGACTTCATAGACTGTAAGAAAAATCAGCCAATCAATTCTGGATCAAATAAAGACCAATTGCAAGTATCAGAAAACATAAAATGGTCTATGATGAGCAGATAATACAAGCAGAAGAAAGATTAGAAAAGACAATTATGTTTGGCTTAATTAGACAACAAATTAAAAGGGTAGATAAATTGCAGAACTGTCTTTGGACAAGCAAGAGATTATTTTTAGACCCAGGATTAGATTGGGAGCATTTGCCCATGCAGGCATTAGAAGACAAACACAACTTGATTACACTTAACTACTTCACATAGGGGAAGGACAAAATTAAAAAGAGAGAAAAACAAATTTGAAAGGTAAACAGGAGATGGTCAAAACTACACTTAATCATTGTAAGAACTGTAACTGCAAAAAGGATGATATCACACAGGGAGGGGGAAAACAATTATTTAAAGGGGAGAAAATAAGAAAGACTATAGCCATTCCTGATTATAAAAATGTAGGACAAATTCTCTCTCAAAATTCAAGGGAGACTATTAGATATAGAATTAATATTTATGTTTTATTTATGTTGACTGAAAAGTTACTAAATATGCATCCTGAAATGTGCTAGCATTATCTCATCTCACCAGTGGGATATGTGAGAATTAGTGATGATGAATTCTTTAAGTCAAGATGAAGTCTGAGATTATTGGATCTAGGTTTCCAATTTGTCTGTCTGCATAGAATAATCATCACTTTTTTATTTTCTTTCACCTTTCAATTCTGTTCAAGTGACACTTTTTGAAATTTTGATTTCCTACTAGTAAAAACAAAAGGAGAATACAAATATACTAGAAACATAACAATAAAAAAATATTAAACTATTGCTGTATTATAAAACCAGGAGAACCAAGGCCTAGAACTGTTACTGGGTACTAACTATCACTAACACCAAACATTATGGATGACAGCCAAAGATATGGGGAACCATATATTTTTAAACCAAACTTCTATTAAACTGTAAAAAAATCATCATAATTAATAATTTAAGACATCCAAATTTAAGTATTTAAATTTAATCCATAAAGCCCTGATAATCTTAGAACATATTCCACAAGAAACCATAAATTCATTATTGAGGGATTCTCATACTTGGGCATTGTATAATTTCAAAATGGCAGAATCCAATCCCATTTGGAATGGTTATTTCACAGATTTTAGTTTGGAGGGCTCTATCTCTGATTGAGGGACGTGGTGGCTCAGTGGCTAAGATGCTGAGCTTGTCAATCAGAAGGTCAGCAGTTCAAACCCCTAGCATCACATAACAAAGTGATCTCCCATACTTGTCCCAGCTTCTGACAATCTAGCAGTTTGAAAGCACATTAAAAACATGAAAGTTCAAAGGTCTCAATTATTTGGTACTTGGCTTTTCTTATGGTCTAATTTTCACAGCCATACATTGCAACTGGGAAAACCATAGCCTTGACTGTAGTTTTCCCAGAATATGAGCCATTACCATAAGTGTGAAAAATGGCCAGAAGTCACTTTTTTTCATTGCTGTTGTAAGTTTGAACAACTTTGAAGTTAACTGTAGTAAGGGGAAGACTACCTGTACTGTTTTTCCAATCTCTTTGTAGGACTTCTTTGTTTGGAAAGTTATAGAAACTGTTATAATATTTAAAATTCTAGCCATGGACTTTTTGGACAGTTACTCTCTAGCACTCATCATTTCAGTGAATTTAATGGAAAAACAGTTATAGGGCAGATCCCATTATTGCTCTGACTCCTAACTTATTTAATGTATAATGACATTTTGTGTCACTATAGAGATTAACTTTTGAGAAAGGAAGCTCTAACATTCTGGGAAGTGCATTAACTGGATTAGGAAAGCCACTTAAATGCTTTTCTAAACCATGCTACAATTGAAACAAGAAAATAAGATAAGTGAAAAAATAATGAAAAAGTCAGAGAATTTGCAGGCAAGTAAGCTTTAAATATATGGTCAATGCACCAAATAATATGTCAACATGTTTCAGACAAGGAGATATTTCTTCCACTGATTCTATTTATGATTATCATGATCACATTTTTGCCAGGTGCCAAATATATATTTAAACATACACACACTCACAAACTGCTGTGACTTTGAACATAACAAATGCTTATTACTGTGGTTCAGAAGAGATATACCCTGCATTTAGCTAATGCTTTTTGTGTCCAAGATAATCCTTGGCCTGGCACAACTGCCAGAACTATTTTTTCTTTAGGAGCATTGTTCTGACGATCAAACTATACAAGTGACATTCTTCATTCTTTTAATAATGGTTTGCCCTTGAACATGTTTTTTTTTCCCTTTGACAGTCACAGGTGCAGGGAAGAGGAGAATGGAAGGGAACACTAGATTAGGAAATGAATGTCTGTAGAAAAGTTGTAACTGCTTTTTTGGTGGGCAAAAATTGGACAAAACTAGATCTCTGAAAATAACAGATGTGAAGAAAAGAAGAGTGGCCACCAGAACCATGGCAGGAGACAGATATTAAAGCATTTTTCTCTGTTCGTTCTCTTCATCATGGGACTGTTTTAGGCCATTCCTTTGCCCTGATTTTGGGGGAAAAAATAACATTACTTCTTTTATGTCGCTGATGAAAAATTCCATAGCAGGGTTGTTATTCACAAACAATTTTAAAACTTTGAATAAAAGAATAAATGAAGGACCTGAGGAAGTTGACTCAGTCCTTAGGACTGTGATCTCAGCTAACTGATCTTTAGTTCCATGGCCTTCCTGGCTTATTAAAGCAGCCCAAGGGGGGTTAGGTGAATGGAATCCATTGGTCATTATTTCAGATGATCTCTAGCAAGGACAAGATGAGACTTGGACATTCTTCCTCTATTTAACATGCCTGCAGATTTTGATACCATCAACAATGACATCCTTCTCGATTGGCTTAGAGGATTGTCAATAGGATGGCACAGGGCTGTTTCACATCCTTTGTTACGGAGTCAATTCCACACGATAGTGGTTGGGAGGAGAAATTCTGCCCTTTGATATAGGATGCCACAGGGTTCGGTACTATATCCATGTCAATTTAACATCTACATAAGGACACTGGGTGAGTTAGTCTGTCACTACGGGGTGAGGTATCATCAGTATGATGATGGTGGTTAATTATACATCTCTGCCTCTGGCAAATTAGGCAATATTCTGTACATCTTCTCCATTCAATTTTCAATCTTTTTATGAATTCTGCTAGCAACAGAGGCCAAACTGAGGTTCAGTCAGTTTAATACCCACATTGATGGCAATAGCATGAGTTGTCAGGGATAGTCTCAAAATTATTTTGAGGACTCTTAAAATATTAATTCCAAGAGACTTAAACAGTCATGCTGGGATTTTCTTAATTGAGATTGATCAGGATATTATGGTTGCATTACTGATTCAGTAATGAGGGGTCGGAGAGCAGCAGCTGGTAAAATCGAGCTTCGCGCATGGAGCCCCGGAGTTAACAGAGAGAGGGGCGTTGGAGCTGGGACTCGGAAGATCGGAACCGAACCTGACGCCGAGGCCTAGTCCATCGGAGGTAGTTATACCAGGTGACCGAGGCCGAGTGTTACGAGATCCATTCCGGTGTCCGGGACCACGGGAGGCCGGGTAGGCCGTGAATCTAAGCGCAGGCCTTGCTCGGGCCTATTTTGAACTGGGCCGAGCGGCCTACGATTGTTGCGACATCCATTTGGCCGAGAAGAATCTAGGATATGACTTCCCCCACCCTACTCGGCATTTTACATCTTCTCTGGCTGCCTTTGTACTTTGCCTCATTATTTTCATCTTTGACTTCTTCCACCATGGCCAGGCCTAGCGAAAGAATCATCTGCCTGGGCTGTCTTATAAATTATATGAACTTTTAGATTTTTACGCTTACCCAATAATCTACCATCTTAACAACTTTTAAATCATGTAAATTTCATAGTTTTTAATATCTATACATATTTTAACATCTATTTATATTTATCTATTTATATATTTATATATTTTTATTTATTTTTATGTTTCTATGAATTGTACATGATGTTCCATCTGCTCCCCCCTTTGTCTTTCTATCCCTTATCCACTAGCTGTGATGTATGTAATCTATGCTCCATTATGCTAAGGCAGACCTATTGCGTCTGCGGGAATCCCCCTTCTCGCAGATTTGGCCCTCTTCTTTAACGAGGGCCCACCTC
>JAPKID020007574.1:0-10213 GCA_026931265.2 Tropidonophis doriae
GATTTAATTTAGTTTTAAATTGTGTATATTGTCAGTTATATTTTTGTACTATGGTTTTTATTATTCCCTTGTGCGCCACTCCGAGTCCCTTGTGGAGATGGGAGCGGGATACAAATACAATAAATGTAAATGTAAAATGCCAACTACTTAAAGAACAAATGTGGTCTATTATTCAAGAAAGGGGAAGAAAGATATCTCAGAAGTGATTAACCATTGAGCATAACAACACCTAAAATTATGTTACATCATATAATGAAGCAGGCCTTTAATAAACCTCTTGAAGACAATGCTTCAGTTTGTCCAAACAGGTAATGAGATAAATGTAATTTCCATTTTTGACAAAATTTCTATGTGAGCAGACATGAACAATGTTTGGGATATAATCTCCCTTCACTTCAGCCAAACCTTTGTCATGGTTTCATATGACATTTTTCCTTGTTCCTGTCTTCCACTCTTACTCTCACCCAGAATCAAAAGCAGCTCTTTCTTTCCATTGAAGAGGAGCTTCGCTCAGGGTACAGCTGACCTCCTGTCACCTTCCCCCTAGAGCTATAGTATCTGTGAGTTTCTTTATACACATCCAGCCTGCTAGACAGGTGGCAAGAATCCCACCTCCCACAGCAAATAAGGGGTAAGCAGGTTCATTGCATCATAGTTCCATATGGGAAGATTCCGTTTCTATTGCCAAAACTCCTATATCAGGGGTCCTCAAACTATGGCCAGTGGGCAGATATGGCCCACCAAAGCCACTAATCCAGCCCACATGGGACCATGACGCTGCTCCACCCATATTACCCCACCTATCCACCCCACTTACCTTCTAGAGGCTGAGGAGGCCAAAAACAGGACACCTGTAGGCCCAGGAGGCCAAAAATGTGCCCATTTTTGGGCAGCAGAGTGGTTTTGGAGGTCAAGAAAGCAAAACACAGGCTTGTTTTTGGCCTCCCCAGCCAAGAGGGAGTTGGGAGAGAAGGACACACACACACAAACATAGTCCCTCACACACACCCCAAGGCAGCCACATTCCTTCATTAACTTACTTTCCACCCCCAGGAGCATAACAAATTAAACTTTAATTTGTGTGTATTGTTTAATGGACTGCTAAATTGGCCATGCCCACCTAGTCACACAACTACCTAGCCATGCCTACCCAGTTACATGACCATCTAGCCATGCCAACCAAGCTATCCCGGGCCCACCAATAGTCTGAGGAACCATGAATTGGCCCCCTGTTTAAAACATTTGAGAACCCCTGTCGTATATGCTGCTTCTCCCGGTGCACAATCCAGCAGAAAAGCAAAGTCACAGTCAACTAATTTTCACTTAGCTACCACTTCACTTAACAGAATCACCAGAGCCAGTTGTGGTTGCTAAACAAGGACTACCTGTATCTAATGCTCTTTATGCTAACTTTGTTCCAGCTCAGGCAAATAAATCTAGTTTATAGCTGTTGTTCATTATAATAACTGCATTAACATATTGGACAACGGTCCATCATCTTTCACACTGCATTTTGTTTTTATTCCTTTGTATTAATTCCTTTGAGTTAATATAAGCCAATCTAAATGTGCAGAACACTGGAGTATTGTAATATGTGAAGAGTGTTTAATCCATGATAAATGTATTTCTTCAAGTGCCATCCAGTTTGTAGAAGTATCACTTATAAGGGAATCAGCCGGAAATGCTGAGTTAAAATATAGCTATACTTTTAAGCTAATTATTTACAGAAATGAAAATGATAATATTTAATTTTATGTTTAAATATCAGATCCCTCACACAGGCCACTGTTTCATTTACAATCTTGACCAGTTATTTAAGAGCTCTGTCTGAAAAAAATATACACATTTTTATTATTTGGCATTAACTTAATGGTGGTAATAAGATTTGGGATTGTCTTATGTCAGCATGTCTAACTTTTCTCTTTATGCAATAGTCAAATATATACTGACACTGTTCGGTATATATTTATATAAAATGCACTATACTGCTTGTACTAGTCAAACAAAAAACAAGAAGAAGCAAAGTACCTGTGAGAATCTTTTGAGCTGGGGACAATTTTTGCACATTCTCTTTTACTGAAGGCACCTTCAATCCAAGATTTCTGGGACTGAACAGAAATGTTACATCTCAAAGAGTTTTTCTAGAAATCTTTGATACACAAAAATAAGGAATAGTTCTATAGGATCATAACACGCTAATACCATATTGCAAATGTTAACACAGAACTGAAAAAATGTACAAGCTGCACCTAAGACCATTACTTTACATAATTCTTGCCTTTGCAACCCTTTTTTAGACTCACTGAAGCCTAAAGATAGAAGCAATCTTGCAAATCATTGAATAAAATAGGAAGAAATCTTACCTCTCCAATATGAAAAATCATTAAGGTCCAGCAATTATTTTATATTTCAGCAATGATAAAACCCTTTATTGAAGGAAATATTCTGCTCTAAATGTCTAGGACTCTGCTAGTATGGCTTTATAAATGATGACCATATAAAGAAATGTTTAGAAGGAATGCTGATCTATAAAGATTTTAGCATGCCCATGGATATCTCCTTGTATCCATTAGCCAAGCTGTATTCCTTATTTTCAAGGGATGCTCAGTGGCTAAGATGCTGAGCTTGTTGATCAGAAAGGTTAGTAGTTCCCGTTACTTTTCCCAGCTTCTGCCAACCTTGCAGTTTAAAAGCATGTAAATAAATGCAAGTAGAAAAATAGGGAACACCTTTGGTGGGATGGTAACAGCATTCCGTGCATCTAAGGAATTTAGTCTTGTCGGCCACATGACCACAGAGATGTCTTTGGACAGCTCTGGCTCTTTGGCTTTGAAACGGAGATGAGCACTGCCCCCCAGAGTCAAGAACGACTAGCACATATGTGCGAGAGGAACCTTTGCCTTTATTGCTTATTTTAATATAGGAGAAAGGGGAACATCCTAAAATCTAGGAGCCGAGGGCTTGGTGAGCAACAGCTTCACCAGGTTGCTTTGTGATAAATGGCTGTTTAGTGGCAAATAGTGAAATAGATGATAGCAATAACTACATTGCTATAATGTAGGTCTACCCATCTCTGTGATAGCCAGTTTTTTTTAAAGCATTTGTGCCATATAATAAAGTTTCAGATGTATCTACTATTGTAAACTAAGCCCTGAGGTAATTTAGGAGACAATGCTGCTTCAACTACTGTTTATTTAACATTAACACGAATCAACAACAAATGAACTGACAGCCCTTTTATTCTCGGCTGTCAAACACTTTTAGCCAATGACAAGCCTCTAAAACTCCCGCCAGACTGCGGCTGCGTCAGAACCAATCCGCGCTCGCTTTGGACTTGATTGACTTGCCGGCCATGGTCATGGTAACACAACACTCCTTCCCCCTAGTTTGCGCAGACGTAGTCTTCAAGGTAGGCGGGTCTTTGCCGTGCTCTTACCGAGCATCTAAGTTTTGGAATGGTTGCTGCAGCAGCGAGTCGCACTGACCCCCCCTCTGCCGGGAACGATGGTTGGACCCGGCCTTCTGCTGACTCCACCCTTGCCTGTCCACTAGGGCTTGCAGGTACATTGGCCGATGAGAGCGAGGCGGGCGTAGTAGAGAGATTGAATTCTGGTGGATTGCAGTCTGGCCGGCAGGCGGTATTGCTAGATAGGTTTGTCAACGGCTCCCCATTAGGCAGAATGGGTTGAGCTAGCGGGGTGAATTGTGAATCTCTGCACTGCAACTGATCCACGTGTCGGTGCCACTGGTGTTCATCCGGTAACTGGACCCTGTAGGAACAAGGTCCAGTTACGTGGATTATTTGTCCCTCGACCCACTTTGGATCAGCAACAAAGTTCCTAGCAAATACCCTTTCCCCCGGTTTAAAAACACAGGATCTGGAGGAGACAGGGCGTGGTAAGACGGGTGGAGGCGGTCAAGAAGAATAAGAAGGCGACGGCCCATTAAAAGCTCTGCAGGGCTTTTACCAGTGGGTGGGCAAGGGGTGGTGAGTTGCACCAACAGATACCGGTTAATGGCAACATCCCAATTACCAGGACCCATATGGGCCAGGGCATCTTTGGCAGACCGGACAGCCCGTTCAGCAAGGCCATTACTGGAGGAGTGATAAGGAGAAACCAGGGCATGTCTAATCCCCAAACTGGATAAAAAATTCTGGAATGACGCTGAAGTAAATTGGGGACCATTGTCAGACACAAGCGTGTCTGGCAATCTGTGTGTGACAAATAAACACCACAAAACTTTAATAGTAGATTCGGAAGTGATAGAGTGCATGGTGCAGATCTCCAACCACTTAGAGAAAGCATCTACCACAACCAAAAAATTATGGCCACGTCCAGGTCCAGCGAAATCAACATGTAAACAGCTCCAAGGACTCCTAGGCAATTCCCAAATCCTAGAAGGAGCAACAGGAGGGTTGGGCCGAGAAAGTTGACATGGCTGGCAGTTAGCAACCCACTCAGCAACAGCAGCATCCATCTTAGGCCACCAGACATAGCTACGACCCAACGATTTCATCCTAGCTATGCCTGGATGGCCATCATGGAGGTGCTGTAGAATAGACGCTCGGAGTGGGGGGGGCACTACGACACGGGTCCCCCAAAGTAAACACCCTCTAAGCTCCGAAAGTTCCAGGCGTCGCCTATAGTAGGGCAAAAATTGATCAGACACCTGTCTGGGCCAACCCCTGCGCACCCAATCCAGGACTTGAGATATGGTAGGGTCACCTCTTGAACACCCTGCTACATCAGAAGATGACACGGGTAAGTCCAAATCATTGATCAATAGAAGAGATGATTCAGACGTAGGGTCAGCGTTGCCCAAAAGTAGCGGGGAGCGGCTTAAAGCGTCAGCATGACCCATATGTTTGCCAGGCCAAAACTCCAGGTGGTAGCAATATGCAGCTAGAAACTCAACCCACCGAGTCATCCATGGAGATAATATAGCGGGGGTGGGTCGATCCTCCGCTATGATGCCTAGTAAGGGTTTGTGATCTGTCTGCAGGACAAAAGATCGGCCATAGAGGTAGTGGTGGAATCGCTTGATTCCAGCCACGACCGCTAAAGCCTCTTTGTCTAATTGACTATAATTACGCTCCGCTTTAGACATTGAGCGAGAAAAGTATGCAATGGGGCTTCACTGCCATCTGGATAGCGATGGCTTAATACAGAGCCCACTCCGTAAGAGGAAGCATCGGTGGCCAATAACAGAGGAAGGGACTCACAGTACTGTGTCAGGACTGCAGATGATGTCAATAAAGATTTGACAGCCGCGAAAGTATGTGCTTCGCGGCTGCCCCATCTCCAGACAGCAGAAGAGTCCAAGAGCCTATGTAAGGGCTCCGCTACAGAAGCCTTATGCAGTAAAAACATGGCATAAAAATTAAGGAGCCCCCAAAAGGCTTGCAGCTCCATTTTATTAGAAGGAACTGGAGCATTCTTAATGGCCTCTATCTTAGCAGGTGTAGGATGGATGCCCTTGGCGTCTATATGGAATCCCAGGAAATCTACTGAATTCACCCCAATGTGGCACTTAGATTTCTTTAACTTAAGACCAGCCTCGCTGAAACGTTGCAAGACTGATCTAAGTTTGTTTAAGAGAGCGTGCTTACTGCGTGCTGCAATCAGCACATCATCAAAGTATGGAGTGACCCCTGACAATCCCTGCAGGAGATGCTCCATTATGCTTTGAAATATGCCCGGTGCTACACAGACCCCAAATTGGAGCCTTTGGCATCAGAATGCCCCACAATGGGTCACAATTGTTTGTGCATCAGCAGTGGCATCATCTACAGTCAACTGCTGATAAGCTTGCGCGAGGTCAAGCTTAGCAAAGATATGCCCAGTGCCCAGTGAATGCAACAGATGTTGCACCACTGGTACCGGGTAGGGGTGCGCTTGGAGAGATTTATTCAAAGTGGCCTTGTAATCTCCACAGATCCTGATGGATCCGTCCGATTTCATAGGGATCACTATAGGTGTTTCCCACTTTGCATAATCAACAGGTTCCAAAATACCCTGTTGTAGCAATTTATCTAGTTCAGCGTCAACTTTACGTTGCAGGGCGAATGGAACCCTCCTAGCTTTTAATCTGATGGGGGTAATGTTGGGATCCAGATTGAAAGAAATTGGGGAACCCTTATAATTACCAAGATCGTCACTAAAAACGTCTTCAAATTCCTTGGCCAAGTCTTCAAAATCAGCTGTGCAGTCCACGGAATGGGTACCTGCAATGGAGAAACCCAGAGACCCAAACCAATCTAATCCCATTAATGTGGCTAACTGGCCATCAACTACCACCAAGGGCAGGGTCCCTTTAAATTGGCCATGTTCAACCTCAAACATCCCCGTCCCAATTACAGGAATGGGGTTGTGTTGGTAATCCTTAAGTGAGCAGTTGCCAGGAACTAAACTAGATTTTTTAACATTTGGCAAAAGCTTTTAAAGCATTTCCCAGGCTATAATGGATCTAACAGACCCCGTGTCCAACTCCATGCTACATGGAGCCCCATTGATTTGCACATTAATAAACATTTTCTTGTTGCGGAGGCTTCGGCAAGACGCGGTGTTCATGGATGACGCTTCGTCGTCTTCCTCACGGTCTACTTGATGCCATTCACCTCGGGTCTTGGTCAGGCGTTTGTCCTTAGGTCGGCTGGCAGTGCGATTCAGCCCCTTCTCTGTTTCAGGAAAAGTTGCACGGCAAACATAAACTAGGTGCCCCGTTTTGCCACAGCGCCGGCAAACAGAAGATTTGAAATGGCAATTTGACCTCAAGTGATTGCCTCCGCAACTCAGGCAGCCACTCTGAGGTAATTTGGCGGGTGGCTTCCAGCGGCTCTTCTCAGCTGATTTTAAACGGTTAACCTCGCCGGCCGCCCAATCTTTGTCCTCACTTTCAGCTACTTGGCAGTGAATGGTAGCAGTAGCTGAGGACCCACTTTGAGCAGTTTGGAATTTTCGGATTTCAGCCACAGACAGCTCCGATTGCTCTGCTGCCCGTGCCTCATCCAAGGCTACAGCCAGTGTGAGGTCTGGCTTTGCCAATAAACGGTGCTGGAGCCGTAGGTCTCTGGTGCCACAGATCAGTTGTTCTAATAAAGCTTCCTCCAAATCAGGGAAAGCACAGTAAATAGCCGTGCTTCGAAGCGACACCATATATTGGCTAATTGTTTCCGTCTCTTTCTGCATGCAAAGGCGGAAAGCATATCTCCTTGTGAATTGTGAGGGAGCAGGGGCGTAGTGCCCCTTTAATTTGGCTAAAATAGCCTCTAAAGACACAGCATGGAGAGAGGCTGGAGCGACTAACGAGCGAGCCAAAGCAAAAGTCTCCGGTCCACACACGCTCAAAAAGAATCCTTTCTTCCTCTCTGGGGAAACTTCACTGAAATCATGGGCAATAATAAAACATTCAAATCGTAGCATGAATGTCTCCCAAGACTCCGTCTCAGGGGCAAAGGCAGTGAAAGGAGGCATTGGCGATAGTTTAGCCATTTTTTTTCCTTTAAGTTAGACGAATACGAGATGGGTGAGTGAATTAGCGGAAACGCAGCAGTCCTTTAGAATCCCATCCTCTTCGCCAGTATTGTAAACTAAGCCCTGAGGTAATTGAGGAGTCAATGCTGCTCCAACTACTGTTTATTTAACATTAACACGAATCAACAACAAACGAACTGACAGCCCTTTTATACTCGGCTGTCAAATTTTTTTAGCCAATGACAAGCCTCTAAAACTCCCGCCAGACTGCGGCAGTGTCAGAACCAATCCGCGCTCACTTTGGACTTGACTGACTTGCCGGCCATGGTCATGGTAACACAACAGGAGGGAGGGAATCAGAGAGAGACTGATGAGCCACATTCAAGGGGCCAAAGAGCCACATGCGGCTCGCGAGACGTGGTTTGCCGACCACTGCCTTAGAACATCTTGGCTTCAATTGCTCCAGGCTAATGCTCCTGGCCCTGGATCCGGCTCATCTCCTCATGTCCCTCGGGCCCTCGGCTCTCCCTTCTACCCTTCCTCCCCGGTATAGGGTCTCTAGTTGAAAATACTATGGAAACTTTAATCAGTTTTCTTGGAAAAGTTTCCCCACATTTCTGGCTCAGCATGGATCAGGCAAACTGAGAGACTTCAAGTGCAAGGATCCTGGGAAGAAAAGACCTACCCCGCTTCCTTTGCTATGTAGAGCAGGTTCGGAAAATCGGGTGAAAAAATGGACAGATACACCGGTGCCAAGAAATCTTCATACTACCACCAGTACTGTAAAACAAAATGGTAACCCTTAGTTAAAAAACAGGAGAAATTCAAATGTAATAGTTTATTAAGAAAAGGATTAAACTTCTTGTGTAAGGAACCAAAAGGTATGAAAGATACACAAATGGCCATATCAATACAGTATGTTATAATACTGTTCAGTAGATTGCAAGAGAAACAGCATTCTAAATTCTGCGGTGTTGTTATATGTGGCACAACACTATGAGGCTTCTAGCAAACTCCCTTTATTAACATATTTGCTATGCTTTCCACTGTGATTGTAGAATGGTGATTCCACAGTGGGAGGTAGTAATGCAACAAATCAGCCCATGGGCTCCCCCCCACCAACAAAGTGCTGCTGTGTTTTGTTTTCCCCACACTGTTTTCTGTGGCTTGATAGCACCTTTGCCATATCCCCACAATTATTTGTTTTTAAATAATTAAAGGAAGAATAAGGAAAGGGTGCTGGCTAGCTGACATTTTAATGCTCCTCTTGGCCAGGTGGTGGGAGTGCTGGGCATCTTAAGAAAGCAAAACTGAAAATATTTGCACTATAACACATTGATGCAAAGGGACTGGAAAATTGGGAAGTGGCTGCTGGTCATATAGAAGGAACATTTGCTCAATGATGGGTATAAAACAATGGATTATTGCTTCCTCCCCATAAAAAAACTTCAAGGTAATTACCAGTTCTTTTTTTGAATTAAACATAGGGGATTAGAACAAGTGTTCAATAATTCATGTTGCAATCTATTCAGGGAATGGGTTGCTAAAATCGACATAAGCAAAGTTATTTAGAACATTTATGTTGATGAATCATTACTGCATTGTTGCAGATAATCAGGAAACTCGGAGAACGAGATTGAGATAAGCTTTTATTTTTGGCCAAAGGTCCGAGCAGAAATAAGTTTTGCTAACACCCGGACAAAGATCCATAGAAAAAGCAAGTTCTTATATATCTTTCAAAGAGCAGTTTTGAACATGAAAATACTTAAACCATTTTTATTGGTTACCTTGAGGACCAAGCCTTGTAAGGAGTTGGGGTCTTTACTTCTCCTTTTGTCTTAAGTCATACGTGTCTCTAATTGAACTTTAGCCGAACCTTGTGGTTTTGTAAAAACTATTGAACTCTGCGGTTAGGCACACATTTCCCTTATTTTGCAAGGAGTAACGGCCTATGTTGCCTTTTAATATAGAAGTAAAAGGGGCCATAAGAGGCTGTCTAGCCTGACCCAGTAGGTTTCACATTTAATGTCCAAATCTCACTTTACGTCCTGCCTTAGCATCATTTCCGTTTGCATGTGTGTCTCAATTCAGAATTATACACAACTGTCATAACTGCCCATTATGAATTTTTCTTAGAAAAAGCAATGGATCCATTTGAAAGAATTGAATAATGATAGATAAGTACTACAATGGTAGAGAATGCTAAAATGCCATTATATCCATGTCTTGTAGGCTATTTCTTTGAGCACAGAATAGTGTCTATAGAGTGATGAAAGAAATGTCCTTCTGGGTTCGGCTCCAAGTGGGGGAAAAGACACTGGAGACATGGAGGCTGCTTGGAAAGATGGCTTAATGGTGGACAGGACCACATGGCTTTAGTCCTGAACAGAAAAGGTGACCACATGCTTCAATGTTGGGTGGAGAAAAAGAGAAGGGCTCATCTGGTTTTATGCCCTCTCTGGCCTTTGATCTTGAGCTTATATTCTGATTGGTTGCAGGGGCAACTCTCTAGGCTGTTTTGAATCCCAAGTTTGGTTGAGTTTTCAGATGCCATGTGGTGAGTTTTTGTGAAAAGTTGATATTACCTTTATTATATAAGGTGGACTAGCTCAGGCTTTAATGGCTCATTGACAAAGGGGGTGGGGGCAGGAAGCTGAAGCTATTCTGTCTTTAAACATGTTCCTCCCTTTTTCACATCCAGGGGGAATGTAATATTCTGTCTTTTCAATATTTCCTAG
>JAPKID020007575.1:0-10213 GCA_026931265.2 Tropidonophis doriae
CTCAAAGTAAGTGAGTAGATCCCTCCCTCCCTCCCTCCCTCTCTCTCTGTGTGTACATGTATAGAGGACAGGATGTCAATGTCTGGAATTCCAAAATGTAGTACAGTCCAATTTAATGGCCATATTAATCAGAAAACAGAACACTGAACTACATCATTTAATAAACAAGTGTGAAAAAATGCAAATGACTGAAACCTTTATGACTCTGTAAAGCTTTAATTTAAAAACCAATTGAATCTCCATATTCCATTGATTTTCTGAATTGCTTTAATGATTTAGAATGAATCATGCTTTTAAAAAATTGATTCAGAAAATTCAGCCTACTCCATTTGCTGCATCTATTCAAAATGAATAAATTGAACAGCTTAAATGATCTCATTGAATCACTGTTTTATATTGAATTGGATCATGTTAGTGAACTTAAGACAATGAGAATGGAATTTAGTTCCTGTGCAAATGGCCCTCATGAAGAGCTCTAGTTTGTTAAATTTGAGATCTGGATGACTCATGCTCTCATCATAGTCAGGAAATTATTAAAAGACCTGGAATCTGTCTAGGCTTTAGGGCATATATATATTTGTAAACTATCCAGAGGTACTCGGAGTTCAATTTATACAGTTCTAAACTGTATAAATGCATAAATAAATAAATGCATATATAAATTTATAAATGCATAAACAAACAAACAGACCATCAACAGTGCAGGACTTTTAAAACCGACTTTTTAAAATCTAGACCTAACAAAATCAACTCTGATAACTGAGAAGAGAATATGAAGAAATCTAGGGATTGTAGTCCTAAACATGGGCACATTCCTGCCAAATTCAAAAGATTGTGGAGGTTGGAGTAAAAGAAAATGGACAATATAAGGAACAAAACATTTTCTGAATGCAACAAGATTGCTTGCTGTGGTTGAAAGTAAAATATAATGAATTTGTTCACTAGAGTTTTCTATCAAATAATTTACTCAGTGCAACAGTTCATCTCATAAAACATGGTCCCAAAACTCTGGCATTAATATCTATATTAAATAATACCACTAGCAATAGAACTTACACTTATACTGCTTCCCAGAGCTTTGCATCCCTATCTAAGCAGTTTACAGAGTCAGCATAGAAGGATAGAAGACTGAGTCAATCTCGAGCTTGGTGAGATTCAAACTGCCAAATTGCAGGCACCCGACTGTCAGCAGAAGTAGCCTGCAGTCATTCTAACCACTGTGCCACCAAAGCACAGGGGCCTTATCCATGAGAGTACAAAATAAACCATGTGTGTGTGTGTGTGTGTGTGAGAGAGAGAGAGAGAGAGAGAGAGAGAGAGAGAGAGAGAGAGAGAGAGAGAGAGAGAGAGAGAGAGAGCTGTTCAAAGATATCCAGCTGGCTTTTGTACCTAAATGGACTAGAATTCATCATCTCCTGATGTGTAGACTACTGCCTTAACCACTAGACTCTACACTTCCAGAATTATCACACAGGAAGGGTAAAGAAAATGATGTAAACCATACTGTGAGCTCTATAGCTAGAATGCAACTTCTGACAATACTATGAGCTGCCCACACTGTGGTTTGACCCAGGGCCTCTAAATTCTACATTGCTACCTCAAAGGCTCCTGGTCAACAGATTTGTTTGGTCGCACTGTTATCTATCTCGTTCCCCTTTCAAGGTTATCACCTTCAATTATTCTGTTCTGCTAATATACATTTCAGAACCATAAATAAAGGACAGAATATTACAAACACTTGATCACAAAGAACATTGTGATTTGCAACCTGCCGATCATTGTATCTGCTATACACTTTAATTTCTGATTCATTTTGTTGAGGAATTGATTTTTTAATAGTGTTTGTTTCATGTTGTTCTTTGGTCCCAAATCCCACAGCACCATCATCTGTCGAAGAGTGGAGCAATGGAGAAACAGAGAGAGAATGAAATATAATTCTTAGCCAATAGCCAGAATTAAAATGATGTAGACATCCTGTTCTGTTTTGGATAGATTTTTATCCTAAATAACACTACTCTGTTTCCTGATCAATGTTAATATATCCTCAGTAACCACTACGATCAAGTGGCACTCCAAAATTTGCAATAATAGTAAAATATCTTTTTCTGATTGATGCTGGAAAATTCTAAGACCATATACAGTAGTTATAGTGTTACAATGCAGAAGACAACTATCATCTTAACATGAACAAAATCTACCACTTTCAGCCACACTCTTACCCAGTCAAATTTGTTCTATCTTTCTTAATTTCCTCCTATGGCAATACTAGGAATAAGAGTGCAAAGTACAAATACACTGCCCTTTACAGTAACTTAAACCGTTTTCTTATTAATTTTGCATTCCCAAAGCTTTTCCTTTATAGAATTGCAATCCTTTCAAAGCAGGTAAAGTTTGGTTTGCTCTGTAAAATAATGATATAATCAAAACACTTCACTTGGGTTGTTTCTTGTCAATGCCAGATAAAAACATCAGACAGGATGTGATCTAATTGGATTTTGTTAGGTATCCTGTCTTCTGGTCTGAAATAACCAAACACAAATCAGCACAGATGTCTTCTCATTTCTTGCCTCAAGATAAAACCAAGCCTGTATATTTTGTTTTTTGCTCTGATTAAGGCGGAAATTATGTGATAGGTATCAATTGGTCTTGATTAACATACTAGAGATCATTGCTCTTAATAGTACACTCATCTGCATAGAAGAAAATATATATGGTTGTTAGCCTTTCTATTAAAAAATATGATTTATTTGGATGGGAGTGACATTTTTTCTAAATTTCTTCTGGATAAAGATATACATATATACGCTTTAGGATCTTATGCTGGCATCATGCCACTTAGACTTATATACCATTTCACTGTGCTTTACAGCCCTCTCTAAGTGGTTTTACAGAGTCAGCCTATTGCCCACAACAATCTGGGTCCTAATTTTACTGACCTTAGTAGGATGGGAGGCTGAGTTAATCTAATAATCAACAGAGAAATCACATAGGAAGGACCTGTATGTTCTATAACAGTGATGGTGAACCTTTTGTGGCTCGCGTGCCAAAAGTGGGGAGGGCAGGGGGGCTGTGCACAGGTGTGTCACACCCATAATGCTATGCACACAACCCCAATGCACATGCGTGCACGACCAGTGCTCCCCCCCATTTTTGTGACTTCCGGTTTGCTCATAGGGTCCTTTTTTGCCCTCTGGAGCCTTTAGGAAAGCCTCCTGAAGGTCCCTGAAGGCTCTGGAGGGCTAAAACCAGCCCTGAAGTTCCGGTTTGCCCGTAGGGCCATTTTTTTGCACTCCGGAGCTTTCAGGGAAGCTCCGGAAGCCTCTGGAAGGCGAAAAATGGCCTCAAAAAAAGATCAAAGTCAGCTGGCCAGCATGCATCTCCATGTGCCACCTGTGGCACACATGCCATAGGTTCACCATCATGGTTCTATAACACATTTTATAGGTTGTTTTTCTAATAGCACAGAGAACTAGCGTTTATATTCAGGTTTCTCATTCCCTCAGAGAACAATTGATTGTTAACAATTCAAACTTTATTTGGCGTAACAACAAATGAATAGGTAATTTAGTATGTAGCTTCTCTTTAAAGGTATCAAATCCCTACTCTGCACTTATTAAAATCCTATTTATTTCTCAAAATAAATTCTACCAGAGTCCTCCTTTCCTTTCCTATCCTAGATACTAGTTATTTTCTTTTCCTTTCCACCTTGCCCCAATGACTACATTTCTTTTTCTTTTTCCTATTTTTCCTATGTAATCTGGCTTCTTTCCTGATTAGAAAGTGGCTAGTTAATCTTTTACTTACGTTCCAATTAGAACAATTACAATTCTTTGATACCTTATCTAGTTTTCAAATTAATGTCCATCTATGATATCAGACTAAAGTTTTATACTAGCGACTATTCTCAAATGAGTCTTATCAGATTAATAAAAAGAATAGGGGCTAGAGTGAATAAAATCAGTCATAAGATGTTGAGATATCTCACAACCCTGACTAATGTGAATGACATTGCTGACTAGCAGAGCTATCAGGTTAGCAACTGCCTGCAAAATTCTAGCTGATCATTAAATAGATATCAGCCCACTAGGTACATCAGTGGTGAGCTGTGGTAAGCCATGATGACACAGTGGTTAGAATGCAGTACTGCAGGCTACTTCTGCTGACTGCCGGCTGACTGCAATTTGTCAGTTCGAATCTCACCAGGCTTGGCTCAGTCTTCCATCTTTCCAAGATCAGTAAAATGAGGACCCAGATTGTTGGGAGAAATATGCTGACTCTGTAAATCACTTAGAGAGGGCTGTAAAGCACTGTGAAATGGCATATGCCTAAGTGCTATTGCCATTGCTATCAGGCCATAAGTCCACAGAAAGTACTTTTATTGTCTATAATCAATCCAGCTAGTCTTATACTAGTAAATCAGGAGACCACCTTCAAATATTATCTCATTTATCAGGGCTTAAAAGTGTTTCATCCCTCTTTCCTTAGGTTCCAAGATCATCTAAAATAGGCACAAAGAGCCAGAGTGGTCTGTATTTTGTTGCTGTCATCTATTGGTTAACTTTGGGCAAAATATTCTGCTGTTTCTGAATTACATTTTTGGACATAAAACTATAACGTATTGAAGATAATGTTGATGAAGATTCTCTGTCATCTAGACAGAGTTTTCTAGAAGTTGAATCATACATGTATACTTTGACCAAGCCTTCTTACCAGACTACTGAACAGTGAACTGCTGCTTGACTATACTTTTCATTTGTTCCTCCAGGTATAAGATATTTTTTCTGCTATTTTAAATATCTTGGAGTGGAACATGTATTATCCTTGATGTTTTTTTTCTCTTCTTAATGTTCCTTGGGTTTCTGGCATGGGTTTGTATCCCATGTTCATTGCTTGCCATCCCTTCCCCACTTGGAAAATTCTATACCATACTTAACAAAATGCAGTAGGATTTAACCATTTATAGGTTTACAGGGATATTAAATTTGCTTCTTCTTCTCTAAGATTCATCACTAGGTTGAATGAACTGGAGTAGAGTAATCTTGCTATAATGATGATGTTTGTCCATCATGTTTGAAGAGGACTTTGACATGTAACAGGTTGTGGGCTGTCCACGATGTGTCTACAAGTGGTTAGTAAGGCCTATACAGGTGCAAAATGTTCTGCCATATGTTGGGCAGGCATGTGGGCATCTTGTTATAATAGATGCTAATTTTAGGATAAACATAGCATGATTGATCATTTAGATCATGACAGTGGTGGGATTTAAATGTTTTTACTACCGGTTCGGTGGGCGTGGCTTGGTGGACATGGCTTGGTGGATGTTGCAGGGAAAGATACTGTAAAATCTCCATTCCCTCCTGACTCCAGGGGAAGGTTACTGCAAAATCCCAATTTCTTCCTGATCAGCTGGGACTCAGGAGGCAGAAAATAGATGGAGGTGGGGCCAGTCAAAGGTGGTATTTACCAGTTCTCCGAACTACTCGAAATTTTTGCTACCAGTTCTCCAGAACTGGTCAGAACCTGCTGAATACCATCTCTGGACTCACAGTGTCACATTGCCATCATATGACATTTCACAATGTTTTTTTCCTTCCTGGAGCTGTGGTGGATTTGGCCTCCATGTGACGCATCTAGCCCAAGGGCCACCAGTTTGACACCCCTGATTTAATGGTAGAGTGACTAGAGCTTGAGGGAAAAGAGAGTATAAAAATGAAAGAATCAATTCTTAGTTGAGGGAGGGAGAAGGGAAAGGAAGTTTAAATTGGTATTTTGTTCTTTAAAATAACAAATTGGACCTTAAAGCTGCTGTGAAAGGTGGTCTGGATTATTAAATAAGTAATACGAGGGTCATAGCTATTAAATAATAGTGATGTTATCAAATTTCCTTGAAAGATGCCTCTCTTGATGTTAATCCCTTCCAGTCTAATACTATTGAGCAGTAACTGTCATCGATTGTGCCATTGATATTTGAACAAAGTTTCTGATGTTTTTATTGATTCCTGTTATTTCTAGGCACTTGATTATTCAATCATGTGACAGGGGCCAAATGCTTTCTTATAATCAATCTAAGCTATATTCAAGTTGATCTTCTTTCTCTTTCCAGTTTTCCAAAAACATGTTGTTAGTTAGGAGCTGATTTTTTTTTTTGTTCCTCTGCCATTTGGACTGTTTCATTTCTGTTTAGAGGGAAAGAACTTGATTTCAATGACATGCTATTGGACAATAGCTACAAGGGTTAGTAAGTAGGTAATCTGCCTGTATTTACCTGGGTCCTTTTGTTGAAACTTTCAATATCAATGTGGTATTGAAAGTTCCAACTCACTTTCATGTTTCATCACCCAACTCACTTTCATGTTTCATCACCCAATACCTTAATTAATGAATATTATAACATACATCCATAGTGGTGCTAATTTAACAAGGCTAAAGAAATCTCATTGTTACAAATTTCTGGATATAGGTATACAACAGTGCACTTATATTCTATTCCAAAGCTTCTGCTTGCTGAATTTTGTTTTTAAATTTGTATTTCCAGTTTCCTTGGCTGGATGACTGTCAAACCCATTTGTCTGAGAGGACTTGCAAATCTGATTTTCTTTGGCAGGCTCAAATTCAATATGTATCTTAAAGGAGTTGTTTTCTATTAAGTAATGGCAAGTGGGAGAAAAAAAATATGAAAGAAACGTTTTGTTCAGAGGCCTTCAGATGTATGACATCAATCAACCTTTGTTTTCAAGAGAATTAACCCAGTGGTAGAAATGTGCCTTAAGCTGGGGAAAAATAACAACCTTGTAATATGTAGACGTGCATAAAATAGACAGTTATCATGTCCCTTAATAACTGTAAAATTCTTCCCTAGGAAATTTGTAACTTGCAAATACAGTTAAAGTTGTGCCACCAAATTAATAAAGACTACATGAAAAAAAAGCTTCTTAAAAATAGATGTTACAAAATGCAGATATTTCTGCCTCACCCAAAACTGAAGCTGCATCTTTTAGATATTTACCCATAGAGAAAAAAAAAATGTTCCAAAGGAATTATTTCTTTGCATTGTGTTCTGGGGCATTAAACTATGGACATTGGACAACCAGAAAGGGACATCCTGTTTATTCCCTTCTTTGTCTCTGGTCTTCTTTTGTGCAGTCAGAAAACGGATGCTATTAGAGCTCACCCTAATGTTCTGCTTACTGCATCAGGAAAATCACCTTGATAACATTTCCTGAGGACTTAATCTCATGTAGACACCTCTGTCTCATTTCTATCCCACTGAAGACACAACACAGAGTTTTGCTTTGTTGTTTTGATGTAAAAGTGGTCCTTTCCTTCTTCATCTGAAACCAATTTACTCTAGTGAATTAAGCTGTCAGGGGCAATGATCCACCCAGTGCCTAAGAGAGGAAAAAGCATCACATATTGCCTAACCTCTATCCAAGAGTGTTGAATCAGAGATCAGTAAATGGAGGTTAAAATTTGACTTTTTTTTGAGGGGGTGCAGTGGTAATGAGAGGGAGAAAAAAGTGCAGAGATTTTGGGACAGAAGGCTTGTGAAATGACTTTCTCTTCCTTAACACCTAACAAACACAAATGTTAGTTTACTATGAGATATGATATGGACCTATGTGAAAAAGAGAAAAATAGGGAGGAAAGACGGATGAGCCACTTGTATATCTGCTACTTCACAATGTATCAGCCCCCAGTCCTAGAGTTGATAAACATCATCATTAAAAAGAAAATAAAAAACAGAAGCATACGTCAGGACAAAATGGCAATAAGTAACTTTGATACCTTACATCTATCTGATATGAATAGAATATGATTAAGAAGTGGTTTTTTTTGGGGGGGGAATCAAGTTTAATTAATTTACAAGTTACTATAGACATCACTTTTCTGTGAATTACCTGTTAATTATTATCTAGCCTTCTAAATTCTTTTTTATACGGTTCAAAGAGAAACCCTAGTTCAATCTTCAGATTCATTCTTGCCTAACAAAGATATGAGAAAGTAGTCTAAAAAATATTGTGTCCAGGATACTGGCTTACAGAAAGGTTGAATTTTATTTTCCCACTAAGCCAACAGTTAATAATTTTTATAATTCACCTTCATTGAATTGTGTCGGATACTTGGAGATTGCTTGGATAAGTGCTTGCAATTTTCAGAAGTGGTTTGCCATTTTCTCCCCTTTAGGGCAGAGAGAAAGTGACCAGCTCAAGGTCACCCAGCTGGCTTTATCCCAAAGTGGGACTAGAACTCATAGTGTCTCAGATTCTAGCCTGATGCCTTAATCACTACACCAAACTGGCTGTTTCACGTAAGAGAGTGTGGGTGTTTTTGTTATCTGGATTTACCGTTTTACTCTCTAAGAGAGAAAAGCTGATAGTATCTATTTGCAAGACTTTTTCTTCTGCTCAGAAATATTAAGTTGTTTGATTGCACTATCCTAGGTACCAACCCGGTGTTCTGATCTAGTAACACTGTTATTAGTTCTGACCTAATAGCATCCTTATTAGTTGCTCATCAGGCTGATTGATGAACCCATGTATTTCTCCTATAGGGTAATAATGTCTATAGAAATAACTAGAAGATTACTAAATTTCACTCATCATAATTGCTCCAAGAGAAGCATGGCGTTAATTTTCTAGGATTGTTAACTTGGCAGTTATATTTGCTCCTTAGTTGGTTACTGATTAGATTTTAACGAATATTTATTTGTTTTTGTTTTTCATTTACTTTGAAGCCAATATATATTTGATAGGGTGTCTGAATTTAAATAAATAATAAATAACATTATTTTTGTTATATATTAATGATAGATTTGCAAAACAAAACATCCTCATCCTACTTTTAAATTTCGAAATGTTTTCTCCCAAATATATTTTAATTTAACCTACTAAACTAAAGCAACTACCTATTTATATTCATACATTATCATCAATTCATAATGTGGGGCATGAATTTAGGCAATAATTAATTCTTAAAAAAATGCGAAGCAATAGATCTTAAAGGTCAGCACCAGTGACAGGCATGTTTTTTCCAGCATAATGACTTCTGATTTTTTTCATTAAGCCTCTGCTGATTACATATTTCTGAAAATGCTGAGCAAATGTGCCTTTTGGCCAATCCAAACAATAAATAAAAAGGTTCAACTTTGCATTCTGGAAACATATTATCCATCAGAGTTATTGGGTTATTGCCCCACTAGGGATACAGGAAAAATCAATAATGTTTTCACTATTAATTTATTTTTGGGGATTGTACCTCCCCTCCATGTTCATTAAATAAAATTATGATTCACAATTAGTAACAGTTAAATATTGGAGTAGCCATTGATAATGTCATGTAGACTTATTTGTTACCAAGCTGAAAGTCAAGGAAGGATCAGTTCCTTTAGCTTGTTTTGGAAAGACAAATCCATCCAGCTGTAAGCACGAGAATCAGTTTCATCTCTACGCTTATTTTTTGTGTTGCCTTTATAACTCATTCAATGAATTCTGTGCTGAGGAGTCCTATCCAACATCAGATGTTAGTCAATGATCAACAAGGACAATGGGACTCAAGAATTGCTCAGGGAACTTGGTGAACTTTATCTCATCAAGTCATCTGTGAAAAGCTAAAGATTGCATAAATCTGTGGTTATGTGTGCATGTATTTTGATGAAACAGTTGCAGCACAAAACGTGGACTTAAAAGTTCAATTTGAGATTATGCACAGATTCAAAAGAATGAAATAGATGATATTTGCATAAACATGTTCCTTCTACCTCACAGGCTGGCAAGAGGAGAAAATGTGAAGGAAAGGGAAATAATGCTTCCATGAGTCTTTAGCCAAGGGTTGTGGTACTTGCCAAGCTGCTTGATGCTTTTCATTTTAAGATTAAAAAATAAAATAAGAGGGAAGCTGAATGTGCTATACTAAAAAGTGAACTTTTGTGGCCCAAGGAATCTTCACTTTCAAGAATTATATTTAGACCCAAATAGGACTTTTAAACTTTGCAAAGTACTTTTGAGGGGTGAGGGGAATGTATACCTTTGGAACTGTGAAAATCTATTCCCTAAAAGAAAAAATTACCAACAAAACCCCAACCTTTATCTACTAGCTGCTTTATTGTAGGAATAGTGGAATGTCATCCATTACTCCATTATTACATTCAAGTACAATAGTTGTGGCTGGGGTCTTCCTACTCATCCGCCTACACCCAATCCTACATAACAGCAAA
>JAPKID020007576.1:0-10213 GCA_026931265.2 Tropidonophis doriae
TTTAAACCCTGTGCTAAAATTTGTAATCTTAAAAACCTTATCCCTAAAATACCCGATTAAAACAATTTAGACTAATACAAGGCAGCGTGAGGTCAGGACAGGCCAGCCTGATGAAAAAGATAGGTTTTTAGCCTCTGGCGGAACATGAGTGGGGAAAACAAAAATGGAATGAAGCAGCTTTTCAACTATGGATTTTTTAGTATATGAGTGCAATGGAGTAGGCTGTTCCCAACAGAGTGATTGTCTACCCTACCATGTTGCAAAATCATCTTACATTTTCTGAGTTTGATTGCAACTTGCAAGAAGATAATGAATATACCACAAAAGGCATCATAATAACCAAAAACAGCCCAAAGTTGAACTAATTGCAAGAATAGAAATAATTCTTATTTGCCCTTAATATGTTACATTCTTTTTCATTCATTGATGACCTACTAATTGTGATACACTATTGTTATAAGTTGAGTTGCTACTAATGAGGAGAATTAAAGATTGATGCTAGTTCTATTATTACTTTTCAATGAGTATGACTTTGATACATTTATAGAATTGGTTCTAGAAATCATCCAAGAAGACCTAAAAAAGTCAAAAAGGCTTGAATGATTTGTTATTGACGTCTGCCCCTTCCTATGGGCATTTTACACAAAACATATGTAAAAGGTGGGGATCAATTGTGTTCTTGCAATCATAGCCTTGAATTTTTTATTCTTCTTCCTACAAAGTCCCTCCCAACTCTGCATTCTGAAGCTTGTTAAAGAGAGATCCAACCTAAAAATAAGGGGGAAAATCCCGATCATGGGAACAATTATTGAATGGATTAGCTTCCCTCCCAGAGTTGTGGGTGCTCCATCACTGGAGATTTTCAAAAATAGGTTGGAAAATCATTTAACCAGGATAGCATAAGGTCTCCTGCGTTGAGCAGGGGGTTAAACTAGAAGACCTCTGGGGTCCCTTACAATCCTATGATTCTACGCTCTGTGTTCTGCAAACATCCTTGTCATAGTCCACATGGTCATCCAACTTATGTATCCAATCATCAGACAAAATAGACTCCCAAATCCTGCTTTTAAGGACACGCAGATGTGGAAGGCAGATGCCCCAATGCCTGATTTGAAGAGCTTACAACAGTGAAGTTGCACTGATGTCCTACTATTGAGACTTTGTAGAATGAGTCATTCAGACAGATGGGCAGTCCTTATCATTACTCTTACCAGAGGGAACATGTAGTTCTGTTGTTTACATCACTCTAAGGATTTGCTTTTTTAAAAAAGAAAATGCATTGATTTCACATCTTTTCGCTCGGAAGGTCAAAATGCCCTACAGCCTACTTGAACCTACAAACTTCCAGTCAAGTTCTTTTCATATCCATCGGCTTCTTTTTTATTGTGTTGCTTTCTGAGTTCATTCCTTGTACTGGAAGGTCCCCTTGGGTGGTATGAAACAATGGCTGTGGGCTTTTCAATTTCAGTTTCAAAGTCCAGCCACCTGCTGCTCTGTTTAGCCATTGATCATGTCAATAGCCCCAATGAAGTCTCAAGGCAATGGCTTCCATTCTGCAAATAGCACCCTTGAAGTGTTTGCAAACATTGGATCCACAAATGATTTAGCTGGGGGATAAAAAGGTACAGTAGGTGGAGGTTTGAAGCCATAAAGGAATTTTTGTAATATGTGAGATTAAGAAAGCAATGTGATTTAAAAAACAACAACAGTGGACATAGCTGGATTTTAAAATTATTAATTTCAATTCTTTGATGAATTCTGTTTTCTTGGAAGATTCGTTCTGTGGCAAAGCCATAAAATCCATTCTATCCATTTCATTTCTTACATATGCTCAGGTTGCTTTCCAATTTGTGCTGATGTTGTAGAACTCCTTGTAGTACTGTCAAATAGCACAACTATCACTCTTTTCCATTGCATGTTTCCCCCTCTCTTTGGAGGTTCCTTGAAAGCCATGGAGGCACAGTGATTAGAAAGCAGTATTGCAGGTTAACTCTGCCGCTCCCAGGAGTTTGATCCTGACTGGCTCAAGGTTGACTCAGCTTTCATCCTTCCTATGTCAGTAAAATGAGGACCTAGATTGTTCAGGTCAATATGTTGACTCTGTAAAATCGCTTAGAGAGTGTTGTAAAGTACTATGAAGCAGTATATGAGTCTAGATGTTCTGACTTAGGCTTCCCCAGCAGCACGAAGCAAGTCCTTGTCTCAATAAATCCCTTTTGTTTAATTTACAGTGAATTCCTCTCCAGCAAGGTCCCAGCCCACAGTCTTTCAAGATAGTTCACAATTACTGACCTTTATCAGCCTTGGAGAGTGGCCAGGCCGATATCTTTCAGATGCCGCAATACTTGGCAAGAATGCAGGCATGGACTAATTGTCTCCTGCAAACTCCCCTCCCCTTTCGCTCCTCTTTTATTCCCTATGGGAATGGCCATTCACCATCCACCTGTGACCTTATTCCCAAGTTGACTTTTTTTCCTTAGCTGTTCCCTTTGTCTAGCAACTCTGCGCATGTGTACACTGGGAACAAGCTCCGTCTGTTCGTCTGCCTCACTGATGTCTGACTCCGAAGGTAGCTGATAACAGTCTGACGGCCCTGGCCCCCTCTCGGCCTCCGACACAGAGCCCTCATCAGAGCCTTCCCCAGACTCCAGGATTGGCCCATGTTCCTCCTCAACCTCCTCGCTGTCTCAATCTGCTGCCAGCTTCACTGGCCATTGGCGGGCCGCAACACAAGGTGTTACTGCTATCATTTTCTGATTTTCAAAAACAAAAGCAAGCAGGTAGAGTTTTTTGCAAGGTGCCTTTCCTTGGCAGTTAATGGAACAGAGGCAGGTTCCAGATATCCCAGACTTTGAGAATTCAGATGTGTTATCGGCATCTACAATAAGGACTTTTCTACAGGGGAATAAACAGGAAGAAGGCATTGCTGCAACCAAGAAACACTTCACGGAATGGTACCAAATTAAAACAAAGATGCTATTTTTCTTGCAGCCATAATTCTTTTGAAAACATTCTGGCAAAGAGAAACAAATGCTATTGTATAAGAAAGAAGTCGGTAAATTTGATAAGCTGTTGTCTGATTTCCAGCTTGCGTTGCCTAACACCTGAGTTCCATCAAATTTATTCTGACAAGGTTCTTTTTTATGGGAGGGCCTGACTTGTTTTTCAATATTTGTAGCATCAGCAGACAAAGGGAAAGATAATAAACTCATATGGACATGCCTTTGTCTCAAGCAAAAAGAGCCTATACTTTGACTATTACATCATATAATTGGTAGAAAATCATTAAGATGCGTAATGAAGTAAATATAGTGACTGAAAAGGTTTCACAATCATATGATTGTTTTAATCGCTCTCTCCTTCTCTCTCTGGCTATAAGACAGATTTTGTGAATTGGAATAATTATAAATAAAGGAAAGCGCTACATTGACCTCCTATGATGAGAAAAAAAATGATAGGGTTAGAAAAAAAATATGTAGTTGTTTTCATTTTACAGGACACAAAACCTATAAATGTAGGAGATGACCAGCTGAGCCAAAGGAATAAGTCAAAAATGTCACCAGCCTCCAGTCCCTTCACACCCACAAGAAATCTAAGTGTAGGGCACTTATCATATGTGGTGGACATGTGTAAAAGCAACAAAATATTGGATGAAAATACACACATGGTTAGAAAAAATGTTAAAATGACACATAGATTATAAACCAGAAATATTTATGTTAGGCATAGTACCAGAAAAATACGATAAAGGGACAATATATTTAACATTACGTGTCTTGATGGCAGCAAAAATTGTATATGCATAGCACTGGAAAAACAAGGAAATACATATAGAAGAAGATGTAATTTAAAAAGTACTTGATTGTGCAGAAATGGATGGTTGACATTAAATATAAAAGATAAAGAAGATACAGAATATTTTCAAACATGTGACTTATTTTATCAATGTTTAATATATTTTTATATTATATATTATTATGTAAGCAAATTGACCCAGACAATACGCTGTTCATAAAACAGTTATGCATGTTAAGGAAAAATATATAAATAAACTGCTTAAAAAAACAAAACTAAGTGCAACCCACTTTGAAATCTGTTGATTCAATTTGCTTTGACCATTAGTAGTTCATATTCTTGTAGAGGCTATTAGCTTACAATAAACCTATATCCATTCAATCCATTTGAATTTGCTGGATTCCTGATTTAAAATGCAGTTAAAATTAGCAAGCATTAACAGAATAACAGAATTGGAAGGCACCTTGTAGGTCATCTAGTCCAACCCCCCACCCACCCAAGCAGGAGACCCTACATCATTTTTGAGAGATGGCAGTCCAGTATCTTCTTGAAAGCTTCCAGTGATGAACCTCCTACAACTTCCGAAGGCAACTTCTGTTCCATTGGTTGATTGTTCTCACTCTCAGAAAATATCTCCTTATTCCTAGGTTGAATTTCTCCTTGTTCAGTTTCAAACTTGGTCCATCCAATTCAATATTGCCTATCTGGGTGGCCAGCAGATGTAGTGGTTTCAAAGAGGAGTATTTCATAGGCAGGAAGTGAAGCCATATCATGTTTCATGCAAAGCATGTGCTTTGTCGTGAAGCTAACTTCAAGGCAAATTTAGCCTTGATGGATGTTTCAGTTATTCAGCCAAATGGCTTTTAAATGAGGGAAAAGCTACTTTAGAGTATTTCCATACATTCAGGAAGGGTGTCTGCCTCAGACACTTTGTGAAATGTTGGAAGATATAATTTGAATCCACCTACAGCAAAGTTTATTATCCTCAAATTTTATATACACCAATGTGCTCCTTTTCTCACAAGAAGAGTATGCAAGTTCATTAACAAGTTTTATATTATGCTCAAGACACTTTCAACATTCTGACTCCCTGTGGGATATATAAGGTACCCTGAGGCGTTCCTCTAGAAAGCATACTACATGGGGTTCTTCTAAGAAAGACAGAAAGTCACTTTGCTAGCTAATCCTCATAAAATGAAATTTTACTCCTAGAGAAAGAAAAGTTTTTACTAGTGTCACATATAATATATGCTGCCATCTTCAATTATGGAGAAAAACTTTAGCACCTGAATTAGACTAAAGAACACATATTCTCCTGGTGTAAGTATAGCAAAATATCCTAGGAAATCTTACAGTTTGGTTTAGGTTTAAGACCAGGGATATACAGATCTTAGCCTGCTAGCAGTCACAAAAGCTCATTGGTGGATGTTAGTGTCAATCACTATGTCTGAGGCCATCCAATCTCACAGGTTTATGAAGCAGGGAAAATTGGAAGAAATGTGAAATGTGCAGTGCTTGCAGTTGCTAGGAGAAAAAAAATGCAAGATATATATATCCAACCGATAACATAAATAAATCATGATGAATATAAACAACAACATTACAGAATCAAAAGCTTAGGTGACATTTCCTTCCTTGAAAGCTCATGAGCAAAATGTTTCCAAGTAAGTTTTGACTTGGTACACCCAGAGGTGGGCTCCTACCAGTTCGGACAGGTTCAGATGAATCACTAGTGGCTTGCCAGCCTGGGTCACCAGAACCGGCAGAGACTCAGGCCTGCCACACCTCCAAACCGATTCACTGGTCAACGCAGCATGGTGTTTTTTTTTTATTTTTTAACTCGCCATTCCCGGCCACGCGTTGCTGTGGCCCAGTCTGGTTAAATGGCCAACCAATCTGTGTGCAGATCTACACCTGCACACACAAACACGTACACACAACCACTGTATCACCCCCAACCTACCTACCTACTGTATTTCTCCCTCTTTCTCTCTATCGCTCTACCTACCTACCTACCAACCATATTTCTCCCTCTCTCTATCCCTCTACCTACCTATCTACCTACTGTATTTCTCCTTGAATCCTATGGACAGAGTATTTTATGTCATAAAGGATAACATAATACTGTGGCCCACTGCTCTCTCTGTATCCATCTACCTACCTTTTTTAAAAAAAAAATTACATTTCCGTTGGGTGTACCTGGCACAGGTGTGACATCTACACAATCTATATATATATATCATTAGTGCCGTATTTGAAAGGAACGTTGTGTGAAAATTTGGAAGCGATTGGTTCAGTACTTTTGGAGATTACCTGCTTTGAACAAACTCATAGTTACATTTTTATTTACATAGCAGATGTTCTCCACATGCACAGACCTATCTATGGGCAATTGTGCACGCACCGAGCCGGCAGTAATGCTGGCAGCAAACCCACCTCTGAGTACACCCAAATTAATTAATTATAGTATTTTGTTTGTGCATGTCTCACTGTTTTAATTAGTTTATTTGCAGTTTTTATCTGATGTATCTTTTTGTTATGGATAGTCTTTGGTCTATGGTTATAATTTATTTACTTAGGAGAAGCCCTGACGGTACAATGGTTAGAATGCAGTGTTGCAGGCTAACTGAATTAAATTTCAGCAATGGGTTCTCTGCCCAGTTGCTGGGTGGGTGTAGCCTGCACCATGGTGCCCCCCCCCCCTGTTTTTGCTTTCCTTGAGCTCTGAGAGGGCGAAAATTGCCTCTCCCAGACTCTGGCCTTTCTTTCTCCCCCTCCCCAAGCCTTTGTGTGGGCCTTGCACTTACCTCACATCCAAAACGAGCTGCATGGAAAATCCTGGGAGGGGAGGGGTAAGCAAGGCCAGTCAGGGGTGGGGTTTGGAGGTTCTCCGAACCAACCATAATATTAGCTACGGGTTCTCCCAAACTCGGCCGAACCCATAGCAGCCCACGACTGAACTGAACCGACAGCCTAGAAATCGATCCTGACCACCTCAGGGTTGACTCAGCCTTCCATTCTTCTGAGGCTGGTAAAATGAGGACCTAGATTGTTGGGGGCAATATGCAAACCAGAGAGTGCTATAAAGCACTGGGGAGTGGTATATAAGTCTAAATGTTATTGCTATTGCTATTAATTTATTTGCTATTAATAAACCTATATTTACTCCTATCTGAACATTTGTTAAAATATTCAGATTGTCCAGTGGAACTTTATCTGGCAACGGATAATTTGAAGAAAAAAACAAAACACTTTACATATGTATATTTGTACTGCAAGACTAAATACAGTGATTGAAGGCAAGTAAGACTCATTTATGCAGTGGTATTCAATACTAGTAGCTTAAAACTGATTTACTGTCCAATTCCAGTTTGTTTTAGCTGTTGTGAGTAATGCTAGCCAGAAGAGGGAAGAGAGAGTGAGAAAAATTGGATAACATGTAGGCATGCTAAGAAAAATATCCAAACAGTTTCCAGTGAACAGCTGGAGATGCATTCTTCAGCACATTATCAGTTTAGAGTTTTCTAGCCAGGACAAAAGAAGTTCATCTCTTTTGAAGACCAGCATATTGCAGTGAAGATGCATACATGTGTTACAAAGCAAGTTCTAATGATATCTTTACTAACATTGGGCCAATAATATAATGGAACTTTTACTTGCATTTCTTCCCCCACCCCCCCCAACACTTCACTATGAATATAATGGAATTTGTTTTGGATTTTCCATGAAATCTTTACAGGTATTCTTGGACTCAACAAAATATATAAGATTCGTCCCTTACAACTGATGTGTGCTTGAGTCTAGCTCCTATTTTTTCCCCAACTAATTCATTCTGGGTTCTCTCATCTCTGATTCAGACCTGTCTGAGGATTTGAAATTTGGAATTCCCAGATTGTTAAGAATGCTAATCTTATTAGAATGATGAGAGATTCCACTCATATTTTAGGTAGGTATTTTTTGAAAATGCCATCATATTTGTTTTACTGTAGTTTACCTAGAGTTTGGGGTCTTGTAGAAGAGTAAAGAAGAGTCCTCTTAAGCCCATTAGTGTCTGTGCTGGAATGACAGAACCTGCATAGATTAGCACCACCATAAACATGCTTAAAATATTTGGTAGATGAAGAAAGTCCCCCTGAACTTGTCTTTTCATGCACATTTAGGTATAAGCCCAGAAAAACTGATATCATGTTTTCCCCCAAAATAAGACTGAATCTTACATTAATTTTTGCTCCAAAAGACACATTATGGCATATTTTCTGGGCAAGTCTTATTTGGGGGGAAATACAATACTAAATGCCTCTGTCTGCTGATGACCTTAACTGGGGCTTATTTTGGGGGTAGGGCTTATATTAAGAACATTCTGAAAAAATAATGCTAGGGCCATTCTGGTTTGCTCAGGAGCACTCCATACATGCTGCGCATGCGCAGAAGCAAAAAACAAGATGGCAGCACCCATGGCATCGCTGGGAGAACTGGTTCAGAGGTGTGGCATTCAGAACTGGTTCCAGCAACCCAGACCACCAAGCTACTACCACTTGAGGCCAAACAGGTCCAAATCAGCAGGAACCGACCATTGGCTAGGGCTTATTTTCAAGATTGGTCTTATTTTTGGGAAAACTGTAATAGCAGTATTTGGGTGCACATAATTCTTCAGTGAAAACACATTTTGTCCTAGCCTTAAAAAAAAGTCAGCTGAGTGTCCTTCAGATGTTTTAGATCTTATGAACCTTTCCCATTGGCATGAAGCAAAGAGCCTTTCTCCAAACCATCCTGAAATTGGATTCATTAATCACACTAAACTATAACTTCCCCATGGCTTGTTTCCTTTGGGCTGTACTAACTCACTGTTGCAATCGTAAAGCATGGCTTATGTTTTACTACTCTGTGTTGAAGGAGACAACCAACATTTGTTTGGTAAAAATTATGATGAGAAATCTTTGCTCACTGCGGTATCTTAACCCAGACAGACTGTGTGTAACAAGCGAAGGGATATAATAAGTCTGTGGCTTGATCTGGGTGAATTAAGATTCATCAGTTCTGATGCCACTTACCTTAGCATCTCCTTTTACATTTATATTCTGAAACATTGAACACCCCAGGTCATTGGTTAGGAATAAATGGGAACAAATACTTATCTACACGCTTTTCAGATCAGAATGGTGCTTATTCGTAAGAGCAAATATCTAAAAGTTCCCCCTCTATAAAATAATTAAATCCTGGGTCTAAATTATCTGGCTTTATCCGGAACAGTGAATGCATACTGATTATCATAATGGTATCAGTTGAATAAAACAAAGTTAAAAAATACACAGGAATGTGAGAGGAAGAACAGGAACAACACGAAACTAGTGGAAAGTCAAGGTGAGGTCAATTCATAGCAAATTATCACAGGACAGGAAAAAACATTTATACTTTTTATTATGTATCGGAGGTATCTTTTTGTCAGGGTGGTGTCAGCGTTCAATTTTTCTGGAAGGAAGATAAAGCCCAATATATAAAATTAATGTACAAGTCTGTATTTCACACTGATAGAAACAGCTTTACAACTAGAAAAGCAAGGATATATTTTACCTTTTCTCACCCAACTTTCTTCTCCTTAGATAAGGCACCTAATAGAATTCTGCCTAATGCTGATTCTTAAGCAACAGAGATGATATTTTAAGGCATGTCTGCCTTAAGCGCATAACGTTTCATAAAAGTTATTGAAAACAAAACTGCACAATCCATCTCGCACGGTCCAAGTGTATTATTTGTCCTGTATACGCAGAAGGCTGCAAATAACATTGAATAATATGCAGTGTAATAAATGGACACTTTAGAATCACCAGGTACATTGACCTTCATTTTAGAGGGACATTTCATACATATTCTATAGACGAAAACTGGGAGGAGTTGGGAGGAGGTTGTGGGTAACTTTGATCAAGAGCCACGACTGAATGACCATGGTGGCATCCTGAATAGCAAACTGCCAATGGCACACTGCCATGGAAAATGGCAGCATAGGTGTTATGATGTGAGCAACTCCAGTTGCTTTCTGTCACAATGGCATTGATACTCTTGGAAGCCATCTTAGATTGTGAATTGTTGTGGCCTAGAGATGAAGCTCTGGCCTCACAATCAGGAGGTTTTGAGTTCGAACCTAGGTAGAGGCAGATATAGGGTCTCCTGCTTAAGCAGGGTTGGGTTAGATAACTTGCAAGGTCCCTTCCAACTCTGTTAATCTGTTGAAATCTCCCTCTCTCCATGCCTCAGCTATCCAAGTGGACTGGACCTATTTATGTCAGCATTTTTGCTTTCTTTTTATTTTATTTATTTTATTTATTTTATTAGACTTCTATACTGCCCCCTCTCCCCAAAGGGACTCGGGGCGGTGTACAGGTAGAATTAAAACTGTAGAAAAACATAGCAATATATACAA
>JAPKID020007577.1:0-10212 GCA_026931265.2 Tropidonophis doriae
TAATAACTTAATAACTCCCTGTGGGTATAGATTAGTTTTTGCCTAACTCTACTGTGACACCAGGAGCTCAAAGCCGCAGAGCCTAAGTGCGCCGCCATTTTGAATATGTAGTACAGCATCCGATAAAACAAAGAAACATGGTTAGAAATAATAATAAAATGGCCACTCAAGACCAAATGTCCATCAATGTCAGTCATTGGTCACCAAAGATCTACTAATCAGAACCATTTTGATGGCTCTGTAGGAAACCGATCAGGACTGTGCCTGGGGTGTTTCCTAGACTGGGTTGTCCCAAGGCAAGAAGACTGTGGCATCATAGCTTTGGATTTGGGTCCCTGCCCTGTCATGTTTTTGTGGGGGGATGCAGAGTCTGAATCTCCCCTCCCCTCTAAAAACATGAGCTGAGCAGATCACACCTGGAGGAGACAGATCCCACCTACGTTTTCCTGGAGCCTTGAAAGCTATATTAGGCATTATAGGTGATAGCCACCGCTTTAAATTCAGTTTGGAAATTAAGTAGTTGCCACGGCAGCAGCTAGAGTGTTGATGTTACACAACAGCCCAGGCTGCTGTGTTTTAAACTAACGGTGGTTCCTGGGTCATCTCCGAAAGCAGCCCCACATAGAGTGTATTCCATTAAATGAAGTCTTTCGTTTTCTCTGTGTAGATGTTTCCATTTTTTTTTAAAATTTCAGTCACTCCACTGCTCATTAAATCATGAACCTGACAGGGTTGCCAGTGGAGAAAGAATGGACTTGTTGCATTGAAAGAAGTGGAAAGGGGGGGGGGGGAGGAAAGAGGAATCTTATTTAGAACATGTGATTTAGACTGTCTCTTTTATTGATCATAGATTGAGTAAAAAAAGACTCATGGGTGTCTTGAGAAATGAAACGGCATCTACAGCAGTGTAGAAGGTGACCCTAGATACGATCACTTGTCCTCTTGTGACAAATCTGCCAAAAATGACACTAAAGAAATTTATTTTAGCATGAAACGCATGTGATATTTTTAGCCGCCTGCCTGACACTACCCAGCGCAGCCCTGTCAAGAGATTTATTTAATCAGTTTGCCAAATTCCAGTCCCGTCTTTTCAACAGTTTATACCTCCTCCTTGTTGCTCTTCTGAGGCAATGACAAGATTGTGCCCAACGTGGCCCTCTTCCCTGCCTGGGTGATCTTGTGGAGAAAAACAAGCAGCCCCCCCACTCCCCGTAATTTTGTGGCAAATTTCTCCACATGCTAAGTCATGTTACATGGGATCAGTTTGAAATGAAGAGAGTCACAGATGTGACCGTAGGGAAGCCAGTAATGTAATGGATGATAGTGCCATCATCTGGATTTCAAAATAGGGACACATATAAAGTCAGTTCTAGAAGGCAGCTTCCTATGAACCTCCCTGCCTGCAATTTTAACAGATTAACAGAGTTGGAAGGCACCTTGCAGGTCATCTAGTCCAACCTCCTGCCCAATCAGGAGACCCTACATGTGCCTCCACCTAGGATTGAACTCACAACCTCCTGCTTGTGAGGCAAGAGCTTTATCTCTAGGCCACAGCAGCTTCCCTTTTTTTAAAAAAAACCATCACCTCAAATCCTATTTACATATTTGTAATCCGTGGAATGAAATTTCACTCTAATTATGTCTGCGTGGGATGAGGACATTTTGAATGAGCCAAGCTATCTCATTTCCATAAAGGATGCTTCTTTCTATGTACCTCTGGAGATAGTCTCCTTAAACATTAGGAATTGACAGACATGTTTGAAGAAAGGCTTTCCCAAGAGGTGCTCCACTAGATGTTTTGGCTTACAAATCCACATCTCCAGCCAGAAAATCCACTTTATGTATCTTGACTATGTCTTTGGATACTGCATGAGGCTCTGAGTTAGTGGGATGAGGACTCCAATATGCTGTCCTGCAAGGTCATCTCTAGATTAGATTCTGGGTTGCGTGTAGAATAGCATGAACATACTTAGGATAAAACTGGACTGTACTTACGGCATACCGCTCAAATGAGCCAAAACAACCAGTAGTGGCCTTACAGTAAGCAGAGAATGTGGTTGGTGGCAGGGATACATTAAAGGCAAGTAACATGGTCTACATTTTATTTATTCTGTACATTTGTATAAAGCAGGCTTTCTCAAGCATGGCAAGTTGAACAAGTGGGGACTTCACATTCCAGAATTCTAGGAGTTGAAGTTTATACACCTTCATGTTATCAAGGTTGAAAAACACCAATATAGAGACATTGAAAAATGGGTAAGATTACTTGACCTGTTCTCCTTCTACCTAAATGTATGTTATTGGATTTCTCATATCTGGTATATCCATCTTAGTTCCCATTGCAGTACTTTGTATATCATTTTCTGGTCTCTTTTCTGGTCCCAAGAGGATTCACCTTTTGGATCAGGTTTGCTAAATGCCTTCCAAACACCTTTTTCCAAATCCTGCAAGACTTGCCCCATGACTGAAGACTCCAGTCCAGACCACTGTAGAAAGAAATCAGTGGCAAACTACTTCTGGGAATGTTTGCAATTGCTAGGAGTCTAACTTGATGGCATAAGGTAGGGGCAATTTAAAAACAACAGCTAATTTAAGAACTCTAGACTTTTAGAAAAGGAATTGTTTGCTTATTTGTAAAGAATTGGAAAATTAAGCAATTTCTTTCATTCAGCCCAACATACAAAGCCCAAGAGATACATGCACAGCAGTTGTGGGATTCAAATAATTTAATAACTGGTTCTCTGCCCTGATGGTTTCTTCCAACAACCAGTTCATCAAACGGCTCAGAAAGTTAACAACCGGTTCTCTCCGAGTGGTACAAACTGGCTGAATCCCACCACTAATGTACAGTATGTTTGTATGTCTGTGTGTGTCTCTGTGTCAATAAGTACCTATTTCACTTATCATCATTTCCTGGTAGAACAGTGATTAGAATGCAGTATTGCAGGCAAACTCTGCTCACAGCCAGGAGTTCAATCCCACCAGGCTCGAGATTGACTCAGCCTTCCGAAGTGGGTAAAATGAGGACCCAGATGGTTGGGAGCAAAATGCTGACTGCTGAGAGGGATTGTAAAGCATTGTGAAAGGTATATAAGTCTAAGTGCTATTGTTATTTCCACCAAAACAACTGCAATATTTCTTATGAAACAGCTTTGAAGGTTTTTACAAAAAGGATTTCTAAAGAAATTAATTTTTCTTCTCTTTTGTTGAAAAAATTATATTGTTTTGTTCAGACTTGCTTTGTTCATTACCAGACCGATCCAGATTTGAACCATGTGCTAACAGCTTCTTTTATGTGGTTAGTGCCCAGAAAAATCAATTTGGTTTAATATTTCTTTAATATATTTTTCAAGGTCCTTTGTCTGGAACAAGTTGTTCAGTAACGTAAAGACATGGAACGCTTCATCCTCTTAATAAAATGAAGCTCAATTTGTTGTACTTAAATGAAGTTTTTGCATTGCAAATGCATGTTAATATTTGGTTAGTTCAATAATTTGCTAGAACACAAAGAGCCTAAATGCACTGTGATAAACAATGAACACCTGACAAAATGAATCCAGTTTTAGGGCATCTTTTTGTTGAAAACACATTTGCTATCTGAAATATGGGGGTCAACATTGGACCAACAGTCAACATTGGACCCACTTTCGGGGAGAGGGGGCGGTATATAAATCTAATAAAAATGAAAAAAAAAATTGTGAGGACATGTCCTCAATGATCAGATCTTGGAACCAGGGCAAGAAAGCTACAATGGATGTAAAATAGCGGTGTCAAACTCAAGACCTGTAGGCTGAATCCAGCTACAGGATGCTTAGATCTGGCCCATAGGGCCACCCAGGAAGCAGCAAAGGACTGGCCCTCAGCTCCAGCAAAAATGGAGCTCGGGAGGGCCTGAACCAGAGCTGGGTGGCTACTGGTTCGGACTGGTTCAGCCGAATAGGTACTAACTTGGTGGCTTGGGTCGCTGGAACCAGTAGCGACCCAGACCTACCACATCCCCGAACTGGTTCTCCTATGGCAGCGCCATCTTGATTTTTGATTCTGCTCATGCACGGATCAATTTCATTGCAGAAATGATCCCAAAGTTTATGGGGTGACATTGAGAATAGTCTACTCAAAGAATTTCACAGGTCATTGGTATGGGGATAACTTTCACCCTTAGCTGTCTCAGAAGAGATCGCAGAGTCAACTTAAGAAAATCAAGACTGCAAGAGGTCTTTCCTTGATGAGAGTAGTAGCAATAGCAATAGCAATCAGTCTTATATACCACTTCACAGTGCTTTACAGCCCCTCTCTAAGCTGTTTACAGAGTCAGCCTATGGCCCCCAACAATCTGGCTCCTCATTTTACCCACCTCGAAAGGATGGAAGGCTGAGTCAACCTTGAGTCTGGTGACATTCGAACTGCCAAATTGCAGACAGCCGTCAGTCAGGAGAAGTAGTCTGCAGGACTGCATCAAGCACATAGAACGATCAGCTCTTCTACACAGCAAGCCAACATTTCAGAGGTGGTATTCAGCAGGTTCTGAGCAGTTCTAGAGAAACGGTAGCGGAAATGTTTATTAGTTCAGAAAACCGGTAAATACCACCTTTGACTGGCCCCACTCCCATCTATTCTCTGCCTCTGGAGTCCAAGCTGATGGGGAGAGGAGGGAGATTTTTCAGTAACCTTCCCCTGCCATGCCCACCAAGCCATGCCCGCCATGCCATGCCCACAGAACGATTAGTAAAAAAAATGTGAATCCCACCACTGCACCATTTCTGAAAAGTTCATGCAGAATCATCCCAAAGGGGCTTTTCAAAAGACAGTTGGACTATGCTGGTTTTCCCCTTGAAAACATTTCGCTTCTTCAGTTCTGAACTTGAATGAGAAGCAAAACGTTTTCAAAGAGAAACACAACACACACACACACCCCAAGAAAGTCCAGCTTTTGGGAAAGCACCTTGGGGACAACCATGACCCGGGTGATTGAGAATCTCCATAGACATTCATGCCAAATCCTCTCTCCAACCTTTGTGATTATCAGCCATCTCTTTGTGCCCTTGAAAAAGACAGAAACCCTGAAGGAGGTTTTTCAAATTCCAGAGGCCTCAGAGGTAGCCTGGCAGGAATGTCCTTGAATCCATGCATGAAGAAAGGTATTGTGCTAGTAAGATTTTTAAAATAATGGAGAAACCCTACTGATTTATAGCTACATAAATGGTGAAGCTAAATGATTTTACACTTTGGATATTATAATTTTCTGGCAGGTTTCCCTTAAATGGCCATTTGCTTTATGTCACTCGTGAAGCTGCTCTCTCTTTCTTTCTCCATCCTGCCTACCCATCTGCACACATAAATCTTTTCTTTCCCATCATCACATTAGGCTTAATAACTGCCTTTATAATACTGATAAATTTGGGCAAGAAAAATTAATATCAAGACGAATGAACAAACATTTACCAATCTGGATTTAATATATATTAAAAAGAAGAAACTATTCTGAGCAAGAAGGCTCCCGATTCAATTAAAGTCCCATTCTGAATGGAGGCTGCTTCTCCTGCCCTGAAGCTAAACATATTTGTGGATAAAGGAATGTTTTTTTGTTTTTTCAAAAAGGGCCATTGGTTTCAGAAATAGAGCAAGCACTAGTATCTGAGGATGGGCTGAATCAGCTAAGCAATCCTTGCAAACATTTTGACTACACCTAGCATCACTTGGGAGGGTAAGTATTAGTTTTCTTCCTACCCTTTCATTGTCAGGGTTCCAAACACCATCCAAAAGTAAATCAGAGTCCGAGGCAAAGTATTGCTCAAAGTTCCAATTTGTTAAGAGAGTCATGTTGGTACATCTGGGAAAACCTGAATCTGACAGCTTCCCGGTTTTCCCCACCCAGTTGAAAGTTTAAGATCTTTCCCCCACACCCACAAGTCCATCACATGGTCCAATCTTCTATTGCCATAGTGGTAGTTCCACTTATCCAGTTCCGGTCAGGTGCAGAGGTGCAAAGACGAAGGATGACCTTGGCTTTCTAGAAAGAATTTTGTTATGGCTATATAACATCTAACTCCATACAATCCCCCCTCCCATTTTCCCACAATAGAAAATGCAAAGTAGAATAATAGAAAGAGTGGCAGGCCAAAGATCCAAAAGAAAAGATGGCTGCAGACCTGACACTCATTCTCCACAGATCCTCTGACTTCAGAAAATGTAATCCATTTTAACCTATTTAGTGGGAAATAGGTTTGGACAGGCTTATCTAGAGAATAAACTGGTGTTCCTAGGATTTGCTGTCTTTTTATCACTTATCAAGTCAAGTCAAGTCAAGTCAAATTTATTGACCGCAGCCTCTCCCCGAAGGGACTCGGGGCAGTGCACAGGCAAACTAAAAACAATAAATACAATAATACAATGAATAATAAATAATTTAAAAATATATTAAATGTTGAAATCCCTGTGCTAAAATCCCAAGATTAAAACTATGTAACAAAAAAAAGCCCCAATCTAAAATTAACCCTAATCTAACTAAAAACTAAGGGGTAGTCAATCATCAGGACAGGCTGAGAGTTCTAATAGGACTAGGATAGAGGAACATCCCCTATCCCGCGCCCTCCAGAGATCATCAACCAACGTGACCAATGCCGTCTCGGTGCTGTGACTGGGTCGGAAGCCGGACTGGCGCGGGTCTAGATAATCAACTTCCTCCAGGTGTCACGGAAATTGTTGAGCCACCACACTCTCTACAACCTTCACTAAAAAGTGAAGATTGGAAACTGGACAGTAGTTATCTAACAATGCTGGGTCCAGGGAAGTCTTCTTGAGGAGGGGCCTCACCACCGCCTCTTTCAATACAGTAGGCAAGTACCTCTCACTCAAAGAAGTGTTCACGATATCCTGGAGCCAGCCTCGTGTCACCTCCCAGGATGCCAGTACGAGCCAGGAGGGGCACGGGTCCAATAAACATGTGGTAATATCCGCCAGGTCCGACTCCACCTCCAACACCAGATCATAAATGAGGGGGGCTTTGTTGACCACAGACCTGGCGTTGCACAGCATCAGCCCAGGCCCTGTGATCCTGTACCTCCTGTGTTGCGAGAAGGGCCATGGGGACTGGAGCACACGACCGCAGATAAACATTGGGTGCGCCCTCCCATAACATGATATGGTCCCCGGCCCACGCCATACCTATCTCTCCCATACACTGTTCCGTTGGGGTGGCCCTCTCAAATTGACCCTAGTTCCCCCCCTCATATCGGATCCTACATCCTCCCCGCCGGGACCATGGGCGGGCCTGGAGATGGGCTCCCGAGGGCCAATCCCCTCACCCACATTTTTAATCCCACCTAACCCTCCCTGGGGTCCCTTAAAAAACGCTTTAAAAAATTCCCCAAAAAGTTCCTAAGTTTTCGTTTTCGCCGATTTCGTTTTCATGATGTACGAGTCCCAGTACTCAGTGGCTGGGTCGTACAGAGCTGGTGAGGCGTGCATAATCAACTTGATTCAGTCAAGGCAGATTTGAATTTGCCGCTTAAATATGGCCGCTCAATGCTGGGTTTAACTCTGGGCTGGATTATATTGCTGGATTGTCAGTCAGCTCTTTTTGTGTTTAGTTACCTTCCAATCCCAGGTGAATGGATGAGGCAGACTCAGGCTAACAGTAACAACAGCTCTTTATTAATCAACACTTTGTACAATCCAGCAAAGTCTCTGGCTGGCAGCAGCCCTTTTATAGGGAGCTGTCAGAGGTCTTAACCAATGATCTTTGAGTATTTTCCTGCTAGATCAGAGGACCTTGGTGGAAACTACCATACTGTCTGTCAGTATGTAATAAATAGGCATAGCAATGGCTGGAATTTTGAAGATAGGTCATTCAGTACCCGGGTAACCTTGAACAGTCGTTTAAAAATGGTTGTAGAACAAGGATTATCTGTAGGCATTAAATAAATTCATGTGACAACAGTTACAAAGAGGTGCCTCTGTATGATGGCAGTGAAAACATTGTGAGTTCATTCAGAGGGAGGATAATGAGATGCAAGACTAAATCCTCAGTGACAACAGATTTTATCATCAAGTAGATTAACTAAATCAAAGTTTGGCTTGGGATTTGGGGGGAGGTGTTAGATAATCAACTGGCCACCATCATTATCACTTAATAATTACAGGACACATTGGTGGAAGAGCACCATTGTAAACTCTTCCCCTATAGTTTTTTGTTTGCAGATTTATTCTTTTTAGGATTAGAAAAAATTAAAATTTATCGAACAGTAGATTTATCAAATTGTGGATACAGAAAATCAAAATGATTTAAGGCAATATCAAAGATTTGTAAACTTATAGAAGAAGACAATATCTGTATCATCAGTATCTCAGGGGCTGAAGAGGGAGTCAAGCTATTCTCTAAAGCACCTGAGGGCAGGACTAGAACAAAGGAGAAATTTCCTGACAGAACAATTAATCAGTGAAACAACTTGCCTGCAGATGTTGGGAATGCTCCAACATTGGAAGTTTTAAAGAATATATTGGATAACCATTTGTTTTAAGTGGTATAGGGCTTCCTGCCTAGGCAGGGGGTTGGACTAGAAGAACTCTGAGGTTCCTTCCAACCCTATTATTCTGTTACTCTGCTATCTGTAGCTCAGAATTGAACTGTGGACTCCTTGATACTTTCTGAGCTTGGTTGTTTGCCTGAAGATGTTTTAATACCCAACTAGGAAATATCATCAGTGCTAGTGGGATGGGGTTTACTCCCTGTTTGCCATGCCAGTGTTGGTGGAGGTATTGTTTTCTTCTCCTTGGTAGATCCTGGGTAGATCCTGCACCGCCCTGGGTCCTCTCCAGGAGAAGGGCGGGATATAAGCCAAATAAAATAAAATAAATAAATAAATCCTTGTATAAAAAGGGAGCAGAAGCTACACATGATGATGATGATGTTGACAGTTATTATTCAGCTGATTGGTCCTGTAAAATAATGAGGGATAAAGTTTTATACTTTTTATATAACATGTGATGGGACAAAAAAGAGTCCACTTATGGCAACTTTTGTTTGCAGCTAATAATTTATGGCTCTCTGACACATCAGTTGCTGATGAGAGAAAGACAGTGTTGTGGGAATGAGGCAGAAAATGGGTTTTGTCAGGACATATTTGGTTAATGCTTATTGAGTTGAGCTGTTATGTACCCAGCTCTAAACTACAACAATTTTATAGAAAATAACTGTGCCATATTTGATTGGTGAGAGCTATCCAGTTTTATTTCCTTGGCAAATAGCTTAGTTGCAGGATATGGAAGTTATTCCTTAAATATCATAGAAATGAACAAGGAAATTACAGTTAGTATTCTGATAGTTTGCCATGTACATTCCAGGGAAAGTTAATTACTAAAAGTTTATCAGTTTTAATCCAGATTTCTGGACTTTGTTTATCCTGTTAAAACTTTGCTCACAATCAGTTGGAAAAAATGTGTGTATTTTAAAAGACTGTAAAAACTAAGCATACACTTAATTAGATCATGTACTAAAAATTACCTCAACACACTTTGCAATTTGCATTAAATCTGCTTAACTAAAGGTCCTGTAGATTATCATTAAACCTCTCCAGGATGCAGAGAAAATATGCAGCAGCCATGCCTGAGTCTATGTGATAATTCCAACAGATTTGACTCTTATCCATTAATGTTTGAGTATGAAAACCAATAACAATAACAATAATACAATACAATTTGTTTATAACAACCCAAAAAGACCTAGGCTTTGGTAAGCACTATATAATTGCCAAAACTTCACCATCTAAATCTCACAAAGGGCTCAAAGCATCTTTTCTGCTTTCCTCATCAGCCACCAACCTTATCCAGACTTCCCAATCAGCTTTAATTAGGGCCAGCCATCTCAATACATATTTTTGAATTTATTAAATTTAATTAATTTAAATTTACAAAACTAAATAAAGGAGAATAAGGCCTTTAAATAATATATATATATTAAATATAATTCAACAATCACAGATGGTGATCTAATATACAGATCTGGTTTCCATATCACATTGTCATAAATTTGTTTTCTCATATTTTATCAAATAATTCACATATATATTAAGTTAGAAACAATAGTCCATAAACCACCGTATTTTCCGATGTATAAGACAACCGGGCGTATAAGACTACCCCCTAATTTTACAGTTAAAAAATAGGTTTAGGTCTATATTCGCCGTATAAGACTACCCCCCACTTCCGAGGCAA
>JAPKID020007578.1:0-10212 GCA_026931265.2 Tropidonophis doriae
GACCTTAATGTAAAACAAATGTTTGTTGTTTTTAAATGCTGTTGTTGTTGACTCTAGATCTGTATCAACCTCCTACCATTTCACTGCATAATTCAAAATGTACAGAGCTCTAAATCAATCAGGCACATTAAAAAACATGTTAGAACTGGTCAAACAATTCACTTTCTGTATGCTACCTTCTTGCTTAATTTGATATCAGCCTAATAAAGGGAGGAACAAAGTTGCAGTATATTCACGTGACAAAAAAAAAATTAACTTTGTCCTACAATAGAGCAACCGGCCATGTGCTCTTTGAATTCACCACAAGCCCCAAAGCAATTTCAGATCCTGCTTCTTTTTGTTTGCTTTTAGAAAATACAAACGGTATAATCTGTAATGTGTGGAGTGCATGGGTTATGAGAAAAACAGGTGTGAGACTGTTTCATTCATTACTTCAGGCACAAAAGAAAACAAACCCCACCAATGATGCAAGAGGAGTCCAGTATTTAAACCTATCTGTGAACTGAAGTTTCTACCATTTAGATCATGGGTCCCCAAACCCCGGGCCACGGACCGGTGCCAGTCCGTGGCTTGATAGTAACCGGGGCGGAGTGAGCGGCGGAGAGAGTAGCCCAATTCTTAGGAAAGTGTAGCAAACGCTCCGCTATCCTGGCGGCTGGCTGGGGTGCTCCCCGGGGGCAGGACGGGGGCAATGGCCTGCATTGGGGGGGTTCGGGGCACCACTTGGCCCTGTGCAGGGGGAAGGGGCTGCCAGGCCCTCCTGCCCGGAATGCAGCCCATCCTTCGCCTGGGACCTCTGGCAGCTTTCCTGCCCGGTTGCACGCAAGGCGCCCTCCTCGGGTCACGTTTCCACGAGATGCGGGTTCCACGTGACTGCTGAAGGCACGCGCGGCCCATGTGACCTGACTCACCTGCCGGAGGCTCCCACCGGAATTTTTTTTACATAAAACTGGCCCCTGGTGCCAAAAAGGTTGGGGACCTCTGATTTAGATTACATCTGTTGAAAGGGAGTGGGGAGGGAATGAAGTGGAAGAGAGATGAAACAGCTTATCCAGGATTGCCCAAAGGGTTACTCTGGGTCAGAGTTTGTATTCTTAACTATTCTCCCTTCCTTTTCTCATGCTGAGAATGTCTGAAAATCAGGAGCAAAATCTCTCCCTATCCATAGTTGGGAATAAAGGTATTGTTTGAGATTATGGAGGCAATTTTAGACTCCCCGATCCTTTTCAGCAGTTTTACTTATGGTTGGAATAGCCAAATGGTTGAATGTTTTAAAATGCGACACAGATGCCTGTCCTGAACTTTGACCTGACCAAGGTTTATTCTCCAAACAAATCGCTATAGCCCAGAAATGTGTAGCTAAGGCTCTATTCATCAGGAAGTAGCAGAAAGCTTGGCTAATATTTCCCTACATTCACTCTGACTACCAAGGAGATTTCTCCAAAAAAGAGTTGTTGCTATCAAAGCGTTATGCAAAACAAGGTCTGTTTATATTAGCATCGTTGCAATAATAGTTTTTGCAGTGATCTATGACTATACGTCAGTATCAGTAATATTATATCCCCTTGCTTCCTCCTATCCTCCAGAAATGCTTTGGAGGATACTTAGACTGGAAATTCCCTCCAAAATTTCCAGCTAGTGTAGCCAACAGCTGAGAATTTTCACTCTTGAAGTTCTAACCTCCACACAAAATAGGCCTGATATTCTTCAACCACAAGATTCCAGCCATTTTATAGTATTCATCCCTGCAAAGATCTGTTGGTACTTGCAGATATTCTTGTGCTCTTTTTTTTTTAATGAGCAGGCTTTTTTTAATATATGAGCAGGGCTTTTCAAACAAAAGTTCCTCTTCCTTATTTTCCATGTGATCACTGAGCAGCAGAAAGATTTCTTAAACACCTGGGTGTTTCTTGTCTCACTTCTTCCATTTTGGACAAATTAGAAGGAGAGATACTACTGCTGACATGAATTTTAATATTCAACACTTCTTTCGTGGCACACTAAGTCTTCTGACTGAAAGGCTGAACAACTCTGATAGACATCATCTTCATCAGAAAAAGGAATCATTAATTGTATTCCTAAGAGCCATAAGGCATGATTGTCTCCATGCATTCAAGCATTGCTGATGAAGCCAATGATGGATATATGGTTCAAAGCCAGATATGAATGTCTCTAATTGCCTAGGGAGTATTTTAGTTTGTGGAACATTACTTAGATCCATTCTAAGTAATGGATCTTCCAGTGTTCATCTTAATGAATGATAGAATAAAAGAGGGAATGAAATAATGGGTGCAAGAAATACAATGTCCCTGGACCATGCCTTAAGAGCAGACTATATGAAAAGGATATGCTTCAGGTCCTATCTGGAGGAAAGGATTCGAAGAATGATACTTTTTCATCAGAGGTAAAAACTACATACTTTAAAAAAAAATCTATTTTCATTAAACTACCAGATGGAAGTAATTTAAGAATCATTTATGTACACCAATTGCATTTTAAATTTTATCTAATTTCAGGAAGATGAAAAAACCTTTTCGAAACAGATTTCCACGAGGATAAATGTAAAAATGGCAGAAACCAAGATACTAAAGCTCAGAACTACTCAATATGATTGAAGGTGTGCAAGATACTTCTAAATATCTTGGATATTTTACATGCTCACTAGGGAGGCATAGGTAGTATCAATATATGGGAGTGCTTTTTTTTTAAACAGTTTTGACCACTGGAATTTTATCCTGAGTGATCCCCGGAAAAGACACAGGTGCTTTAAAGTGTTGCAGATTACATATCTCCCATCTATTTTGAAACACCTTATTAGAATCAAAGTTGAAATGCTCAACATCCCTACAAGGTATATCTAGGCTTAATTACTGCTACCTGGAGATGCCCTTGAACATGGTCCAGAAGCTCCAGTAACTTATTGGGATAGAATGTCTTCTGTGGTGGCCCCACATCTCTGAAATATCCTCCTAGGGAAATCTAGATGTCTTTTCCTTGATTTGGTTCTAAGAGAACTTTATGGAAACATTCTTTCCTACATTTTATTAATGTTAATATATTAATATATTATTATATATAAAGTTTAATCCATAGCTGTCATTTATGGGCCAGCTTTTTAATATTTTAACAATTTTAATGAGGAACATTCATTTCTATAAGCGGATTATTTCTGTTATATTTTTAAAATATGTGTCTATTTTAGAATTACTTTCCTGTCTAGAAAATTCTAAACTCTGTGGGAGCCTGATCTTATTTTTTGAAGAATAACAGGAAGATTTAATGTCAAACAGTCTGAGGTCCTCATCTAGGAATAGGTAACAATAGGATTAAAAGTCCCATATTTGTTTTTAAAATCCTCCTAATGCACTGTGAGTATGTGGGGAAGGAAAAGCAAGAATGGGCAAGTAAGAAAGGATTCACACACACACACACACACACACACACACACACACACACACACACACACACCAAAACAGGTGAAACAGTCTCAAGCCTTCTCTACTGGATCATCCTTCCAGGGCATGTCAAAAGGGAAACATAAAAGCATGGGCAAATTTCCTTGTATCTTCCTCCAGAGATGGTAAAGAAGCACTAAGAGATAACTGTTGTGTTTCCTGCCCTTTCCTTCATTACTTTGCTTTACAAAACAAGATCACAAGGTGTATATATTCCCCCTCCCCAGATAATCAGACATCCTGTACTTACTACTGTAGCGCTATCTTGTTCTCTTTAACTTGTGTCCTTCAATAGGAATCTGAGCATTTTTGTTTCTATCTCTAGCTCTTATGCAATGGACCTAGGACTTCATGTTATTCTGAGCAGCATCTGTTCTCCTGCCACATCTATAACTATGCCATGACGTGGGATGGCTCTTTCCTTATTCCTCCTACAACACCTGCTCTCCTGGAGGTAGGATTTATGAGTTTCACTCTTGGTTCAGAATCCCTGCTCCATATGCTGTTATCTGCCTCATCTGTTTGTACAAAGTGTGATAGACCCTTGACAGATGCTGTCAGATGCAAAGGGGAACAATGGACCAAAGATATGGTGACAAAATAACGATTTACACATAGTTAAATACAGCAATTACGGTTAAAGCTTTGGTGGCAAAAGTGAAAAGACTATGATCCTCACCCCCTTCCCCTAAATTTTTGTAAAACTTCTAAATTCTAAAACTTGTAGCTGATGATGAGCAGTCTTCTTCTTGTGCCAAATCCGTCATCAAATGTTGATGATCATGTTGGCGATCCTATTTTTATCAATAGCCGCATGAAAAAGTGCTGCTGAGCTTTGTCCCAACCACTCCCTTAGATTTTGAAGTCATGATGTTCTTCTGCCTGGACCTCCTTTGCCTTCAATCTTTCTCTGGAGGATTAAGTGAAGTATATAGTGTATTTTTCTGGGTGTCACATCACATGTCCAAAATATTCTAACTTTTGCTTTTTAATGGTTTTGTTGATTTTCCTTGGCTTTCCCTGGCAGCTTATCACCTCCTCATTTCTGATTTTGTCAACCTAGCTTATACGTTACAACCCAGTCTGTAAATCCACAATAAGCAGTATACTGATAAGCAGCATTGTGCTAAATTACCAGGATGTCTTGGAGAGATACTACCTTCTTAATTTAGTTATTGTTGGTTACCTCTAGTGCATTCCAAGGCCGAAAGATGGATACTAACTGAATGTTTAAATAACAGCAACAATAATAGGCAATAGTCAAAAGTCCTTTCTGTTTTGTTCTTCAATTTCTTTTCCTTCTGCTCAGATTCTTTTCTTGGACATGGAGATGGGCTGGCTGGCTAGCTTTCTGGTAGAGGGAGGATTCACCTGATCCATTTTTACCTCATCTCATCTCTTTCCAATGTGTAACTCAGGAGTATGTGCCTGGAGGGTGCTCATCTTATATTTTACATATGGATTTAGGCTGAAATTCCTTTTCTTTGTTCCTTTTGTGTGGCTGTAATGACTGGTCCCCATAAATCTATTCAAAAGAGGCCCTCTGTCAGCAGCACAGGCGCCATGAATACCCTCGAGGTAGCTGGAATCCCTTGATTTTTTTTTTTTTTTTTTGATGGCAGTGAGTCAAATGAGGAGCTCCTGGTTGGCTCCTGATCATACAAATGGGGCTCGTCTGCTGGGCAGGCAGATTTAGACACAGCAACAACCCCATCTAAAAGTGGCCATTTGGCAGAATCATCTCACATTTCCACATCTACAGGCAACTCAGATGGAGGGTGGGTACACAACAGTATTAACAACAATACGAACAGTTTTGACCTTCCTGCAGATTTGCTATCTTCTCTGCTTTGTTGTTTGTTTTTCTGGAGGACTTGTTGAGCTCACTAACCAAAGGCATACTTTGCCAAGGAAACCTGATCTGTTTGTAGTTCGGTGAAATGCCAGTGACGTGCCACGAGAAGGGTCACCATATACCTGGTCTAGAAGAAGTTCATCAATGGGACATTCTGAATGGGATGCACCTAATTTGGATTTTGCCAAGGCTGACATAACTCAATGGGATGAGGAAAAGGAGCAACACAGCTGTTTCTATTTACATTCTAATAATTGTGCAGCTTATACTGAGGAAAAGAGAAGAAATGGCTAATGAGGGACCAAAGGTTGGTTTAAATAAACTCAACACAGTCAAGGTTCATTTTTAGCAAAATCATGTAGCAGAATTCCTTCCTGGCCTGTAGTACTTCATGTTGTATATTTCTGAATGCTTTTGCCTCATAAAACAAAGAAAGACAGAAACCATTCCTGAATGTAGAGTTGTACATCAGATACTTGCAAAAAGAGGCTTAGTCTCCTTGGTGTGCTAGTTTATATTTTTAAACCAGCTTTCTTTATTCTGTCCCTTTCTCTCCATTCCTACATTTACAGTCTTCCTCTTTTATTGATACAAGATCTTACTGTATGGCTCACAGTCTAATACCTGTCCGGGACATTTACAGCATTCTGCATATAGAGCTTGCAGATACTGTATATGGGAATGTAATGCACTTCATATTAAAACTGAAAGGGTGCTTTAGAGCAGGCATGGATGCAGACTTGAAATCTGCTACTTCCTCCTAAAAAAAATGAAGCCTTTTCCCAGCCTCACATGAAAGCAGTGCAATCCGAGAAAAACGTATTTGAATTAAGAAGCCACTGACAGGGTACAAAAAAATCCTTCCAAATGGGCAAAGCCATCCTTCCTCTGGAGACCTGAGCCGATGTAAAGAAGACATAAACAGAACCTTAAGAACACAACAAGGAGCCAGGAAGTATTGTTAAATATAGTCCAGGAAACAGATGCTACAAGACACAGAACACTGAGGTTATTAAAAAACAACAACGGAGCATTAGATTAGGGAACTGGCAGCCAAATGTAAGGAAACAGTACACACCTTTTCTAGGGCTGAACAAGAACTTGGGTACATGTGGGTATAAATCACTGTAGAACATCCCATAGCATTACAATCAGGGGTTCTTCGGCTGAAAATGATGGGAATTGTAGTTTAGCACATCTGAAAGGCATTCAGGATGGCTTACATCTTCCAAGAACATTCTGTACATATTCATAAGCAAGTATTTTGAAGACTGATGCTGGTTCACAGTTTGAAAAGCATATATTTCTCATCAATCTATAATTCCTGTAATAGGATATCTGATTTTGGGATAATTAACTGATCTACATGATTCAATCGGTCCAGATAAATCTTGTTTTAATCTTATACAAACCAGCTGGGAATTTGTAGTTATCAAGAGGGTTTACTTAGATTGTTCCATATACCCTTGGAAAAAAGACAATTCTGACTTGAAGACCTCCCACACAAGGTGATCAGTGAGAAAAAGAAAATTATCAGTCTAGATTTCTTCATCCAAATTTGAGTTACGCCTCTCAGCTGTATATTTATGCATTTTAATTTGTTTTTAAAAAAATAATAATTATGATGGGTTTCTTTTACTCCCTCAGCTGACCATCACCTTCAATAATACAGTAATGATTGGAACAGTTAATAAACATAACACTGAAATGAAATCCTAGGAGGGGAGGGTTAGCATTTTTTTTCAGTATTCACAGACCCATGCTTTTATAGACAGATTTTGAAAAAGACCTCAGCCCATATATGTGAGATAAAACATAGGATGGTATTACAGGACTTTGTAATGTGGATGAGTTCCATGTTAGTGATGGTCAGATTAAAAACATCTGGAAAAAAAAGCATCCTCAGTGTATTGACTTTCACATCAGGCATGGTGATAAATCTGGGCTCTCTGAGATTTTGCCCCATATTCTGGAACTTGCTTACAGCATAAGCTGATAGACATGAGACAATTACATAAGCAGCTTTATTACAGCGATGACAGGAATCATACATGCCCCAAACAGCTACCTAATGCAGAACGGAGAAATCAAGCCATACACTTTCTCTCTTTGTCTGCCCAAGGGTTTAAATTATAGACTATTTCTTCCTGCTTTTTGAAATCAGAAGAATTGTGGACATTCTCTTCCTACCGTTGAGAATGAGAGATATCTGTTCATTGTTTATGTAATGATGCTGTCTAGCCTGAGAACTACAGGTTTCCTCCTCACCAGTTTTACTTTACAATGAATACAAAACAAATTATGTTAAGAAAAAATCCCAGGTAAACCAATCATGTTCATAGGATAGCCAATTTTAGGCAAACATGACATCCATACTGACTTGAACTGCATGTTATCTGCTGTTCAGACTATCGTATTTTTCTAAATGTGGTACCAATTGATGAGAAGTTGAGACCACAAGCGGAATATGTACCCATTTCTTTCTTTTGTTTCATGGTAAGAACATGCTAGTGTAAAAGATTAAACTTCCAAGCAGCAGATCTTTCAAAAGCAGTTATTTCTACACAAATTATATATGGATTAATATACAATGTATAGATTTCACTACTTTATATTGTTGTAGATTGCAATTCTTTAACTAAATTAGAGACTAAAGTTGATAGAAGGTAAGTTCGGCCACAGAAATCAAAGGATGCCTTAACTTCTTTAGTATATTCTTATATTTTGGGCTACAGAAAAGAAAATGTAAAACTCAGGAATGGAAATATTCTAGGACGATTTTGCCAATATTTCACAGCTATTCCATCTTTTCCTTCTCAATGGATTTTCTGTAGTACAAAAAGGATGAACAAATGGTTGGAACAGTTAATTAAACATTATCCTCTGGATGACTTGTAAAAACCCACAAATGAGTCAGATTGCCCAGTAAAAGCACCCTACAGATTCTATAATACTATAAAAGCATCCAGTTTGCTGCACCTTGACCAAGAAGAAAGCATCCCTTTCTTCTAGATCAGAGGTAGTCAACCTGGTCCCTATTGCCCACTAGTGGGAATTCCAGCTTTCATGGTGGGTGGTAGGGGTTTTGTCTGATACAGAAGCACTTTCCTTTTTTAAAATTTAATTGACTTCCCTACTTTATAAATCACCATTACTGTGAAACCAGTAGGCGGTTAGAAAATTTTACTACTAACAGAGATACAAAAGTGGGCGGTAGGTATAAAAAGGTTGACTATTCCTGTTCTAGTTAGCTGGCTAATATGCATATTAGCCACAGTTCCATTTAAATAGCCAACAACAAGGTAGACACTAAGTTTATGCAAATCCTACATTGGTAATAATTAGCTAAAGTGTTCTGGAACTCTAACTTTTGTCTAGACTGATGATGCTTCATTGTAAACATTACAAATTCAGCTGATGGTATCTAATAAAGTTACTGATGGACAATGTTTCCATCAGTATTTGGAAACATTTTTGTTCATATTTTTGTTGTATTATTTGATGTTGTTTGCATGATTTTGTCCAACCACACAATAATTTGTTGTTTGAAAGTCATACAGTATGTTATTTTGAATACTGGATGAGTCAAGAGGCAAGCTAAATGGATATACCCTGCATGAGTGTAGAGATGTAAAAGTTGAATTGAGGTAGTGGCCGTGGTTCAAATGAAATCAAACACTTGATGAAGCAGAACATGATATGACCAATACGGTATAAGAAATGAACCAAAGTGATGCACCATTACCTTTGTTTTTCTATGATTTAAGAAACTTTTAAGATTGTATCAGCCAACATCTTTATTAAGTACTATTAAAATTCTTTTCTCTGTGGGCTAGTTCTAACAATACTTATCCCCTCCTACATTCCCAAGACTCTGAGTATTTGCAGATTTTATGACTTCAACAACAAGGAAGGTTTTTTTTTCTTTATCCCATCCACCTTCTCTCTCTACCTGACACTGAGACCAGTCTTCTAGCACTGTGCATTCCATTCCTGATTTTTACATTTTTTTTTCTAGTACCTTGCAGTTAGGACTGCAGCTCCTAAAATTACAATCCAGCATTTAAGAATGTAAGTATGATCTACGCTGATGGAAAGCTCAGACTGGCTAACAATTGTAGAACTCTTTTGCTGTAAATAATAGTGATGGTTCAGAGATTTCAGATTTTGGATAGGAAGTGTACTTCAAGTGCTAGATTAAAGTAATAATTCATATGCCAGGAAATAATTGCATTTTCCCCATAAATTACACTCTACTTACTATTTACTTTGTGATAAATTTCAATTATTTAGCCTTGTAATGGCATGTTCCCTTGTTTTACCACCATACCACTTCTGAATGTCTTCAGAATATCTGTATAATTTTAATTTCCTACATTTATCTCAATATTAAGAGTTGCACGAACTAAGGCTCATATTGTATATTTCAAATCAGTTTTATCTTACATTCCTCCAGTTAGATCAGTTAAAAGGTTTATTATTTAAAGATGCCGAACTCCATAGTGTGGTTTTGGGCTCCATTCTATATGTTTATAATTTAATACAGCTCTGCACCTTTCCATCATTTATGGATGCCTGATCACTATGTAAAAACAATGAAGCCTTTTCTATTATGCCCTTATCAATTATACATCCCAAAAGGCCCATGTTTATTTTAATTTTTACAAAGTAGAATTGTACATCCCATAATGTATTTGACAGCTGGCAGAGTACAGGAAGTTACTGTATATGGTTCGTTCTGGATGTTTCTAAAAGATTTTACAAGTATACGATATGAATAAAATTAACATGAATATTTAGATTGACCAGATCATTGACAGTAAACCTGGCAATACTGTGTTTGAGCAGTTCAAAGAGTGAAGAGCATCTTTGTCTTTTACTACTCGTAGAATTAGTTTCATT
>JAPKID020007579.1:0-10212 GCA_026931265.2 Tropidonophis doriae
TAAGAAAGGATTTTTTGAAATGACCATCAGATCATTAGTATTTCTTATACAGTAATTAACATGCTCTGATGCTAAGGAGTTCTACTCTCCCTCCCCACCTGAAAAAATCTCTGTTCAAAATCTCTGACAGTTGCCTCATATTAACATGATCTCTAATGCTAAGGAGTTAGACATTCTACTCCCCCTCCCCACCTGAAAGGAACTCTGTTCCAACTGCCAATTGCCTCACATTCCGTTATCTCAGTTCAAACTGGCAGACGTTCCACTTCTTCACTAAGGAGCAGTCTGGGACTCCTTACAGTACTAAACGTTGGCACTTCACCAAAATCTCTACACCTTTCACCTATGGTACTGCTTCCAGACTCAAGGTGTTGGGAGAGATATTCCCTTATGTGTTTCAATCACCGACCACCACTGGGCCAACAGATTGCGAACTGAATTTCTTCTGAATAGCCCGATTAGATAGTTTCATTGCGAAGCACGGGTATCCAGCTAGTAAATGAATAAATTCAGAATGAAAATTAATTTAAATCATAGATAATTAAACACCCACCATTTTTAATAACCAAGCTTTTAATGGTTATTTTTAATATCAACAAGAACTTCACATAAATGGAAACTCGGATAACTACAGAAAAGATTTGGCCTGGGTCACCACCTGATGACAATGACGTCATTTATAGGTGAATTTCTTCAGATGATTTCAATAAATGGGGAGGAATTATAGAGAAGAAGGTGTTTTCTCACGTAACATATATCCGAGACTTTTTAAGACTCTGAAAATAGTAACCCCAGTCTTTACATCCTGCCCAGGTTTCAAAGGAGAAAAGGACCACTGGAGAAGCAGAAGAACTATCTGTGTTAAAACACATGAGAGTGGCAGAAAGGAAATTGAAATGTTTGACGCGGCCATCTTACTGATACGTAACCCATACAAATCCCTGGTGGCGGAATTCAACCGGAAATGTGCTGGCCATCTTGGTTATGCCACAGACCAGAACTGGAAAAGTAAAGGTAATTAGAATAGCTAGCTCTCTTGTGATCGTTTTGGCCCTGGGAATATTTCTTCCTACCATGGAAGTTTAGGGTGGCAATAGAGAAGGGTCAATTAGAATCACTGCCAAATCAACCTGTAGCATCTCTCAGCAACTTCCTCAGATGATTAATTCATTCTAGGATGAGAATGTAAAGGGTTTCAAAAAGTGAGTGAGTAGCAAATGTTTTCTTGCCCACAGATAAATTGGGAGCTGCTACACTTTTAGCATAGATTGGACTTCATTTAATCCTTCCTATGAGTAACCTTTAAACTAGGGGTGTCAAACTCGATTTCATTGAGGGCCACATCAGGGTTGTGTTGCTGACAGTTTGGTGCCTCAAAAAATTTACACATCATTTTCCACACCAAAACCGTAAAAAATGAAAAAAAAATCAACTGAAAATTGTTCTGCGCATGCGCAGAAACTAAAAACAAGATGGTGGCCCCATAGGAGAACCGGTTCTGGGGCATGGCAGGCATGGGTCACGGCTGGTTCCAGCGACCCAGGCCATCAAGTTACTACTGGTTTGGTCGAATTGGCCCAAACCGGTAGGAACCCACATCTGGCAGGGGTGTATGTGGCCATGGTGGGTGTGGCCATATTGATGTCACTCATGTCGGGGGCGCCTGTGATCTACCAGAGAAAACTGCTCCCGAGCTCCATTTTTGGCTGGGACAGTCTCCTGCAACCCTCTGCCAGTAAAAATGGAGCTGAGGCACGGGGTCTAGTTATTTGCAGGACCGTCTCCGACCACATACCTCCCGTCGACCGATCCGCTCCCATGGGGAGGGCCTCCTCAGGGTGCCATCTGCCGGTCAATGCCGGCTGGTGGCGCCCAGGGGTAGGGCCTTCTCTGTGGCAGGCCCGGCCCTCTGGAACGACCTTCCCCCCGAACTTCGTACCATCATGGACCTTCACCTCTTCTGCCAATCACTCAAGACACACTTTTTTCACCTAGCCAGCCTAGTTTAGAGCCTAGATTTTGATATAATTTTAATTGGATTAGGTAGGGATTTTATCATTTTTAGCTGGAATATTTTAGCACAGGTCACCTAATTTAATTTCATTTTAATGTTACGACTGTATTTATTGTTGTTTGTTTGTATTCTTTTTAATTTTCCTGTGCACCACCCTGAGTCCGATTGGGGATATAGGAGCGGAATAGAAATTGAATAAACATAAACATAACATAAACATTTTCACTAGCAGAGGCACCACGGCCCAGTCCTTTGCTGTTTCTAGGGTGGCCCCACAGGCCAGATCCAAGCACCCTGTGGGCCGGATCCAGTCCATGGCCTTGAGTTTGACACCCCTGCTTAAGCAACATCTTCCAAACATGTGGGGCCACTGCAGAAAAGGCCATCTCTCTTACGTTAGCCAACCGAACATCTTCATTTCAAATGTTATTTCTACTCTTCTCTGATTCTTCTATGGCTACCCACTGTAGGAAAAGAGCAGGCAAAACGTGGGGCAGAATCAAATGAGGAATTAGTCTAGAATCGTTATGTTGCCAGAAAGGGTCCTTGAATTCTGTTCACTGTTATCTAGTGTTCATTTAGGGCTGACTGTTAGTTGACTGGATGTAAGAAGGTGCAATAGATTTATTTTCTGCACAGGGCTCCAGAAAGTCATATAAAACATCTTTTATTATCTTTTTCGCCCCCGCAGAATGGCCGGATTTTGTAAACAGCTATGCTTCTTGGTGGGCCTCTCATGTGCTCGACTGGCTTAAATACGGCAGGCACCTCCTCGTGGTTCATTACGAAGACTTAGAAGAAGCCCTTCTTCCCAAGCTGAGGGAAATGGTTGAATTTCTGAACGCCACAGTGACTTACGACCGGCTCCTCTGCGTTGAAAACAACCGAGATGGGAATTTCAAGCGGTTGGGAGCCAAGCAGAAAGGGTTTGAACCCTTCACAAAGGAAATGAAAGAAGTGATAGATCAGTTTATTGTGATTGTGGACAAAGCCCTACGTGACAGGAACTTTACGGGGCTGCCAAAAATGTATTTGCGCAGATGATGCCCTGCAGCCAGCTTGCTGCATTGTTAAGGAAAGACCGAATAATGAAATTAAAGAAAAGGCCAGGGTTTTATAGCATTTAAAAGCAAGATTTGCACAGAGTCTGCTGATGAATGCAAATTCTTAAGACTTGGACAGTCTTCAGGGTACTAAGTGCTATGAAAGGCAAGCAATGAAGGATGGAAATTGGGTTATAAACCGAGGCAAAAGCCATTAGCATCTCTGCCTGTGTGTGTCCTTTTCTCTATAAATGGCTACGAATTTTAACATTTTTGTGCACTGCTAATTCTGGGAAATGTGGCTGGGGGCGGGAAGCAACAGTGTCCTTTCTCTTATCCTTACTGCCTACTAGCAATATTTTCTCAAGAGTATCAAACATTTTTATAGAGGTTTTTGGCAATTCAAATGTGTATTTTTCCCCTGGGGTTTTGGTTTGTTGGTTCTTTTGTTTCAAAACTCATCCTGATAAATATTTTTAGTGAAGCAAGTTAATGGGAAAACAACAACAATCGTCTCTGTCTTTTTTCCCCCGCCGTTTCATCTCTCTATAAAAGCGAAATACCACTCATGCATCATCACAAAATCTCCAAAACCGTAAAGCCTACAAACTTGAAATTTGGCACAAATGTTCCCCTTGGCTTCTTGGTCCTCGCTAAGAAAGGATTTTTCAAAACAACCATCAGATCATCATTATTTTTTATAGTATTATTAACACATTCTGATACTAAGAAGTTAGATGTTCTACTCCCACTCCCCACCTAAAAAGAACTCTGTTCCAACGGCCACCTGGGCATGGCCACTCATGTGACTCATCCAGCCTGCGGGCTGGGACTTTAGACATTCTACTCCCTCTTCCCACCTTAAAAACGCTCTGATGCTAAGAAGTTAAACTGAGGGAGAGAAGGGGATAAGATAGGAAAGGCCTCTGTGGAACAATCCTAAGGGAGAGAAGGGGATAGGAGACAGTGGTGGGTTTCAACCGGTATGGTTGAAACGGGACTGGCAGCGTCCTCAAGGACGCACACAGCACACGCATGCATCTTAGCACCTCCATGATGCTCCAGCTACTCCGTGGAGCATCACGTAGGTGTTGTACGTGCCATGCGCCTGCGCAGAAGCACAGAAGCCTTTAAACATCGGTAAGGAGTGCGGGTGGAGCCTCCAGAGCACGGTATCAGAACAGTATCCAGTGCTCTGGGCTGGCTCTGGAATGCCCGTACTAGAGCGTACCTCCTGCAACCCACCACTGATAGGAGAGGATCAATAAGGCCAGCCTGAGGGAGAGAAGGGGAAAACGTAGGCGAGGACTCTGGGCAGAGAAAAAGAGAGGAAAGGCCGATGTTAACTACTCATTAATTTTCAAGCTGTAAGTGTTGATTTATCAAGCCCAATCACATAGTTTCGTAGTGGAGCACGGGTATCCAGCTAGTATGGGATATGATACATGAAGATATTGCATTGCTTCTTGCTGTTTCTTATTTACAGGATAATCCTGTATGTGTATATTTAGCTGTAAGTCTTGACAAGTACAATGGGATTTCCTCCCAGGTAAGTGTGCTGGGTATTACAGGCTTAGCAATGAAATTAATTTGGTGGAAATTACTTTCATAAACTTATTTCTTTAATTGGTTTATAATGGGTGTCAAACAAGCATCGTCATGGCAGCACCATGTGACATATCACAACTCCCCCCCCCCTTTGCTAAACCGGCTAAGGACATGGCCAGCCTATGACACATCCAACTCACAGGCCGCAAGTTTGACAGCCTTGGTTTATAATAACAAAGGTTCCAGAAACATTACAAACATAATGGCTTTCTGGCCCTTAAATAAGAGGAGTGCTTTCATTTTAAGAGACATGGATCATGACTCTGAATAAGGTATATATAAGGACTGTTAGGGGATATCTCCATTGGGAGACACAAAGCTGTGCAGCGGAATGTGCAGCTAGAGAAACATTGCTAGTGAAATACACAAATAGGGGTTTGTTTTATATAGTTTTAAATTTTGGGGTTTTAGCACGGGTATAATTATTTAATATTTAATATATTTTAAGTTATTTATTTATTGTTCTATTGTGTATTTTGTTTTTAAATTGCCTGTGCACCGCCCCGAGTCCCTTCGAGGAGAGGGCGCGGTTAATAAATTTGAAATTTGATTTGATTTGATTTGATTTGTTGTTTTGAATCTCGTGTTTAGATAAAATAAGCTACAATCTAACCAAGTTAGTTAATCAGAAGTGACTTGAAGACTTAGTCATTTCAATCCCTATTATGGATTTCAAGCAGTCAGTCTTAAAATGTAGTAAAAAATAGCAGAAACCTGTACTCTATTCTCAATTTCTTTTGCATCGAATGGTCTCAGTACACTGAGTTAACTTTTAAAGAAATTTACAGTAAATATGGGATTAGAAGAATAACTCCATATCAGTAAAATAAATAGAAAGGAACTTATAATTGATTATTTTTTGTACTTCATATATAAGAGTACAGTTTTAAAGAATGTTTATGAGCTTAGTGTTTGGGGGAAAGCTCCATACTTACTGACTTCTGGAGCTTTAGTCATACTCTATGTCACACACCAGGCACAGATTGTATTATTTTCCCTTAGAAAAAAATGAATATTTTTACTAGATTTATTAGTTAACTAAACTAATAGTATCATGTTTAATCCATGTTTTAAATTTTTCTTTTAAAAATTACTAAAAAAGATAGGGACTTAAATAATAATAATAATACTTAAATTAACAAGTATGTGAATGCTTAATGGGCATATATTGTTGAGAGAGGAAAAATAGGAAGATAGAAATGGAATGAAATGGTTAGACCTGAACCCAGCCTTCCTTCCATACTGTAGTATTTTATTGTAGTTTTAATTCAGCAAATATCACTCCTTTGCAGCTTCACATTATGTAACCAATTGGAATAACTTATTGTGAATGAAAGATTATTGTCTTAGAGATAACTAATATGCTATGTTCCTGCAGCTCACTTAATCATATATTTTTTTTCAACAGGAGACTTGATATTCTTAGTAAATCAAATAGAAAAAAACAGAGCGCTCTTGAAAATTTTCTAGTTTTGATCTACATACCGATGAGATAGTACAGAAATATAAAATTCTAGAGGCTTCTGTTTCACTTAGGACTATCCCAAACATTATAATCAGACAACTTCAAAAAATGAACGTTTCTATATTTTATTAAGTATCTCTGGTTAGCAAAACTCTTACTTGCTCTTGTATCACCACCTTCAGCCAATAGGCCACCATGTAGTAAGAGCATTAAAACTGTCTGAAGAAATGTTCTGTTCGTTGCCATGAATACAGTATTTTGTGTCCTTCAAATCCTAAAATAGACCGGGGGAAATGCAAAATATTTTAAAACAGCATTACAACAATCGGAAAACAATGATATAGGAAAATAGGAAAGCAATGTCTGTAAATGGTTATGGCTTCCTGTAAGATTAATCGGTGTAACAGTTTGGTTCATCTAGTTGTATTATATAACTAAATTAACTCCAATTAGTTAGGCTGATGATAGACCATACTAGTTTTTAATCTGAAGAGCCTTAATCATAAGAAACTAGTGTCAACAGGCTCCTCTACCACTAAGTGCCATAACAGTCAAAACTTCAACAAAGTAAGACCTCCGTGTATACTGGGATACTATTTCGGTGACTTGCCTTGAGACCACCTGCCAAAATTCCCAGGTATATCAGACATTTAGTGACCACACAATGAACTGCATGGAATAAAATCCTGGATATATACAAGGCGCTATGGAACTATTGCACATTTTTCCTGTGTTAAATACTTATTATTAGAAATTAGTATCACAAAGGCCAGCATTCCACAACTTAAAATAGATCAGAGTACAAAAATTGCCTCGGCTATACAGAAATATGTGCACATTTTATCCTACCATGTAGTAGAATTTCTACATGAGATAAAATCATATGAAGAATCCAGTAGAGGTTGAGCTCCAAGACATTCTTTCAACAAACTGGTACCTTCTAGAAATGTTGGATTTGAGTTCATTTGTTATGTAAGAGTGGGATAAGTAGGAAGGCTAATCTGACACAGTCCCACAAAAAATGAAAAAAATATGAAATGGCCTTCTGCAATTCACTAGAAACAAGCGTACATTGACTAGTTCAAAAGGTTAGACAAATCTGATCAAATAATTATAACATATTTCAAGGCAAAACAAGCTGCTATATAAATCCAATTTACAGTAGAGGTGTGTAGAACATTTCAAATTAGGAATAGTTCTTTGAAATCTGAAATAGTTTTACAACTATTCTAGAACTGCTTTCAATACAAAAGTTCTTTTCTAGCTCAAAACTGATGTGGTTTGACCTTCTGAACAATTTGAAACTAGCATTATAAATTAAAAATATTTTGTACATCTCAATTTATATGCAGATGCCAGGAGCAGAGAATCAGGACCATCCGCATAGACTGCAGCATAAAGAATTTATTGAAGCCCATCCACAAGAATCGGTTCAACTAACACCATTAAAGTGGTGCTAGATAAGTGTCAAAAGAATTCAAGGGAGGGGTGGAGTTGGATCTCTTGTAGCAATGCAAAAACTCTAAACTAATAATGCATTTTACTTCATCCTCCACCTCTACCTGCTGATCTCGTACAGTAACTATCATGAAGCATTTTTCCCGCTCTTATATGCTAAGTCACTTTAAAATTTATGATTAGGGCCCAGTCAGATTGCAAAGAATTATTTTGCCAATCAGTGCTAGCTTCAGGATTCTGCAAGACCTAGGATAAAATACTCTAGGTTAAAGTGACAGATTTTATCATTCGTAATGTGGGACACCATTGACGGGAGGGGGGGTTCTTGTTTAGGCACGGGCAAGCCCTTGTGGTCTTACCCCCTGCCCAGGGCCTCGGAGTCCTGTTCCAGTCCCCAGTCAGCGTGGGTGTCAGGCTCTTCCTGCAGCTTCGTTAGGAGCTGTCTTCGTCCTGGAGTGCCTCCAACCATCTCGCCACGCCGCAGAAGACGGCTGGAGCATTCTGAGTGGCGCAGCTGACTCTACAGCTCTTGGAAGCACAGCATGGCTTCTGATGTCTCTCTGAGGCTCTTTGAAGCGCTGCGCAGCTCCTGCCACTTGTCTCAGGCGCCTGGGGCCTGCCAAAAAGGGCGCGCACATGGTGCAAAGGTATCGAATGCTGTGCAAAGATCTTTGAGCACCTGTCCAATCTGGCTCGTTGGAGCCTCAGAGGCATCGGGGCGCGCCTTCCCTCAAAAGGCAGTTTTCCCTGAGGCAGCGATCGGGCCATTTAGTGGCCAGTGGCAGAGATCACTTCAGGGCCTGCTTAGGGCGTCATTTTGAGGGTTCGGCCAAAAATCGGGACTTTTTAAAAACGCCGCTGGACACGGGACAAATTGCTCAAAATCGGGACTGTCCCACCAAAAGCGGGACATCTTTTCACCTTACTCTAGGTGAATTGTTCAGGCTTGCTCATTGTTCACTGCTTGAACCAACAATCAAGCAGTAAACAATACTCCAATTAAGGAACCACCACTCAGACAAACACTCAAACAGTAAACAAGAACCACCAAGACCACTCCCACCAACACTGATAGGGCAAGCCACTTGTATATAAACAGAGAGTTACCCTACTCCCCTCTAGCCCTGATGATGTTACTTGAAACGTCTACAAGTAAACAGCCAAGCTCAGAAAGCACCACAGACCTCACTGGGCTCAATTTAAATGGCAGTGGTATGGGCCTTTGAGTCTACATTTGGTTCCACTACTAAGCTGCAGTTTTGTGAATCTACTCAAAAATCACTATATGTGATTGCAGAAGTACTGTCTCTTATTGAATTTTGATTCAGATCAAAAAGTTAACGTATTTGGTATTTGTAACTGTTTCAAAGAACATCAGAAATTATGCTTTTTAAATTTTCTTTTTCCCTTTTTCCCTTGCACTTCTCCCCTTCTTAATATTTTTCAACTTTGTTGTTTTTTCATTTTTTGTAGAATTTTAATAAAATGTTTTTTTTAAAAAAAATAGTGCTACAAACCAAATAAATATAGCTGTGCAAGCTTATCTATTTTTCTTCCTTTCGTCATCATCAATATTATGAATGTTAGTTTCTTGAAGCCCATAGACATCTATAAAATGCCAAGTCCAACAATGGCTCACTAAAATATTCTTCAGTATTTGTGGCATTTGACCTAAATACAGAAAATAAACATTTGTCCAAATCTACAAAACAGAAATGTAACACAAGATACTTCTGGAAAGGTGTCACTATTTATCCGGGACCTGGTACCAATAACTCTGCCAATGACTGGTTACGAAACTTCTCAAGCTCTATAAAAATGTGCAGACCTGCTTTACAATATGCCAAATGATAATCTAGCATACATAAATTTCCCGAGGGATGTAGTTCTATATAACTAAATAGTCATTTCCTTTCTTCTACAAAGAACAGCCAAGGGAACACAAAGGATAAGAGCTATCAGCCATTATATGCTATACCGTCATCTAGCAGAGGATGCATGTTATATTAACAAAGATTATAACACAAACACAACAAAAAAGCTACTTTTGACAAGTTTGTGATTTCACAAACAGCAAGCCAAATGTTCAGAGTTTGATAATGAGTGGATTACATTGTTTGAGGAAAGAGAGTGATGGAAGATACAAATAAATTTAATGCAAGTCCTTAACTTACACCCAGTCATTTAAGAAAGGTTCAAAGTTACAACTGCCTTTGAAAAAGTTATTTATAACCTCTCCTTGAAGTTAGGACCTTGTCAGTACCTCGGTGGTCATATCACCATTCAGATATTTGGCAATCAGCTTGCATTTACAATAATTGAAGCTTTGTGTGGTCACATGATCACAATTTGTGATCTTCCCAATTGGCTTCCGACAAAGGACGTAAATTCGCGAAGTTGGATTCACTTAACAGCCACCTGATCCATTTAATGAGCTTGGCCATGGTGAATTGCCTAATGATTGTGGTAAAAATGATGGTAAAATCAGATCTCGTCATGTGAGGATTTGTTTTATGACCATACTGATTTACCATGGAAATTCTAATCCCAATTGTGGTTGTAAGTCAAAGACTATCTGTAACAGCTGTATTGTGTGAATTTAATGTGCAAGTTGGCAAGTTTAA
>JAPKID020007580.1:0-10211 GCA_026931265.2 Tropidonophis doriae
ATGGGGTTTAGTAGAATTAGTTTTTAGAATTGGGGATTCTTTTAGCACAGAGGTAGTATTTAATATATTTTTAAATTAATTTATTTCTCCTGTATTTATTATTTGTTTTTGTATGTGTTTTAATTCTCTGTGCACCTCCCCGAGTCCCTTCGGGGAGAGGGAGCGGTCAATAAATCGAATGATGATGATGATGATGAACTGGTCATAGCTAGATTGTAGAAAAAAAGCAGATATAACACTATTCCCTGTTTTGTCAGACAAAGTGAACTAAAAGATGTTTTTTATCCGCTGCCTATTTTGTCACCCAAAATATTGCCAGATATATTTCTAAAGAAGCTCTTTGTAAGCTCCAGAGTTTTCTGTCAAAGCAAGGTTACCATGTTACCTATTTTCCTGAACAAATATTTTTCAAGGATAAACTTGGTAGGAATACATTCCACAGACAATATGCTTTTAAAAGCAAGACTCAGCTTGCGATGAATGTGTTCAGTTTACCCTGAGGTTGATTTCCATTGCTTTAAATCATTCTAATTTTAGCGAATGTGGCAGTATTCTAAAAAAAGGTGGATCTACCCCCTTTTTTTCTGCAGTTCATTTAAACCAAATCGACTCTCATCATAAGAAGAGCTGTGCTGTAGAACAGGTTCAATGCATTCCAGAATGCTCTGGTTGCAGAGCTCTTCCATTGGAACGGCTGAATAGGGCAGAGATACTGTATGGATTAAATTAAAAGGTGGGAGGAGTTTTTTGTTATTCTGAAAAAGGGGCTACCAGATGACTCCTGAGTTTTGTCTACTATTAAAAAGGACATTTTGAACAATAAGGAGACACTATTTACAAATTGTTTTTAACTTTGCTCACTTGAGAACTTGCAGCATTTTGCAAATCCTCAGAGATAGTTGATAGAGATGGTGCTTCAGGCACAAACAACACAAGAGCTTATTTTCTTTCAACACAGAACACATCATAAAAGTAAGCAACCAGCATTGCGACCATAATGTCTATGACCATGACGGCGAACCTATGGAATGGGTGCCACAGATGGCACACGGAACCATTTCTTAGGGCACGCAAAGCGTTGCCCTGTCAGCTCCAGTGTGCACTGGCCAGCTGATTTAGGCCTTCTTTTGAGGCTGTTTTTCGCCCTCTGGAGGTGGTGGGGAGGCTGTTTTCACCCTCCCCAAGCTCCTAGAAAGTCTCTGGAGCCTGGAGAGGGCGGAAAAAGTGTGCCAAAAGCAGGGGGTCATGCACATAGCATTATGGGTATGGCACGCTCACACGCGACCCCCCTGCGCTCCCCCTGCTTTTGGCATGCGAGCCAAAAAAGGTTAGCCATCACTGGTCTATGACTAAGCATTGTGGTTGTTTAGTTTGTTGCACCTGATTTTATGACTTTTTTTTAGCAGAAGTTGTTAAATAAATCACCATGGTCATTAAGCAAACTTGGCTTTCCCTATTGACTTTGCTTGTCAGAAATCCCCAGTGAAGATTGTAAGTGGCAATCACATTACATGGAGACACTGCAAGGACAACTCATTTACATTTTTCAGTGTTATCATAACTTTAAATGGTCACAAATGAAAGGTGATAAGTTGAGTACTGAGTAAGGCGCATAAGAACACTGCATGGGGCAGCCATGTAAAAATGTATCTGCCTAATGTGGACATCATAATTATCCAGATTTCATTTTGTGAAAAAAACCTCTTTAGATCTTCAATACTGGACTGCAATAAAAATATAAATTGCCATTGGCCTCAGGGGAAAATATGGAAAATTGGAGATAAAAATCAGCTACAGTAAAGCTGTTTTTTTTGGAGTAGGAATTAGCTTACTGCTATGACATCAGAAAATTTAATGTAAAAGTCACAGAGCTGACAATAGCTACATTTCCTCTTAAAAAGTTTTCCGTTACTATTCTGCTGTTGCTGAGTTGAGTAAGTAGCGGCTTGGTGGAACAAGACCTTATCTGCCAGGGACAACATTTGTACTCCACACCCTGCCCTTTGAGCCATTCCTGTTGCAATGACAACTATGTTCAAACTTGTGACTATATAATAGATACTATTTGGGCCAATTTCCCCTCTATATGACATGCTATTGCAGGAAACCCATGTAGGAAACTCACTGGGCATGTGAAACAGAAATTTGCCTGCAAAGGGCTGTTGCACATTTTATTTCATTGCTTTTAGGATCAATTTTTGTGTTGGTTGACACTTGCTGAAGCAAGTCAACTTCTCTGAGTGGAAACAAACACATGTTCTAAAAGGAGGGCAAGTAGCAAGTTACAGCAATTTTTATATCTAGTTTGAAAATGTGAAATCATGTTAATATGGTAATATATTAATGTTTGTTGAGAGGAGGGTCTGTGAGTTGTTTGAGACTGCAAAACAATTGTGAAGGAATATCTCCAGAGGTGGTATTCTACCGGTTCGGATGGGGTTAATCTGAACAGGTAGTGAAAATCATGGGTGGCCTCACCTACTGTCCTGACTCTACGGCATCCCATTTAGGTCCTTTTTTTGCCAAAAGCACATGCACGCATACTCACATTTGCGAACTGGTAGGGAAGATAAGTATATACCATCCCTGAATATCTCCAATACATACACTATATGAAGACTTCAAAAATTTTGAACCTTCACTCAAGGCCAAAAATCGAAGGTAAATTGGTATCTGCAGTGGATTATGCTGCATTATATTTATCAACTTTTCAATGGATCATTTTTGGATAGAGGAGGAAGGAAGATACTTTCCAGCAATGTGGTTAAAATGTCTGTTCTTTGGTTTAAGATATCTTTTCAGGCATTATTTAAATATATTGTAGTGAAGAGGGAGAATACAGTCCTGGGATTAATATTTGAATTAATCATTCGGGATACTGCAGTGGTGGGTTTCAAAAATTTTTAGAACCTCTTCTGTAGGTGTGGCCTGCTTTCTGGGGGTAGCTTGCCAGTCATGTGACTGGGTGAGCATGGCCAACTTGTAAAATGTGGTGAAACTCACAACACTGCTCTTGCTTAGCAACTGAAATGTTGGATCCGAAACTCTGGCATTTGAAGCATGCAAGTCTTAAAGTTGTCAGGTTACAAGACCGTTGCACCCCCAACCCTTTAGGGAAAAAAAAACCCAGGGGTGTTCAAACTTGACAGCTTTAAGACTTTAAGAGTTGAACTTGTGGACTTCAACTCCCAGAATTCCTCTACCTGCATGTTGGCTCAGAAACTCTGGCATTGAAGCATGCAAGCCTTAAAGCTGTCAAGTTACAAGACCCTTGCACCCCAATCCTTTAGAAAAAAATCCCAGGGGTGTTCAAACTTGACAGCTTTAAGACTTGTGGACGTCAACTCTCAGAATTCCTCCTCTCACTCTTCTTCTTAATGATGTGCAGATGGGTGGGGGAAGAGATCCGGGAAGTGGTTCTAAATGGCATTGTAGATTTGTGGAACCTCTTCTATAGAAGAGGTTAGAACTGGCAGGTACCCACCCCTTGGATACTGGACCGAGAAGAATCCAGCAGAGCACAGGAAAGACAAATTCCATGTAACAATTTAAGAGCAAGAAGTACCTCTCTTCTCTCTCTCTCCCCCCCCCCTCACCAATTTCTCAGAGGCTCACTTTTCTTCCAGTGGGCAGGGCATGTCTCCCCATGGGTTTCTGCCAGCTAAAGACCAGGCATCTTAAATGGGAATAAAGATTGAATGAGGATCAGAAGAAAGAACAATCTTGGAAGCCAGATGCAAATTAGGACAAAGCTGTTTGGTTTCCTATATTCTTATTCATATGTTGTTTTAACCAAATGCATATTTCTTCCTGGAAGATAATTCTTGAGTTAAAGTGTACAGTATACATCAGGTTTTCCTTTTCCTTGTTCCAATTTTATTCAATTCTCAATTAGCCCTTTAATCTACATAATAAAGAACATGTGTCTTCTGAAGTTCTTACCCCTCTTTCTCACAGAAATATAGCCTACATGCACCCCAAGCACTTGATTAGCTACAGAAGCCAAGAGCAGACAGGAAGTCTTCCTTGTCAGCTTCCAATAAAAGTTTCCAGAGAACCTTTTGAATCTACTACTAGAGAAATGCTGTTTTTCTAGACTGGTGCTAGCAGCAACCAGGTAGGTACTCTCCATCAACTGATTATGGGACATACTACAGAGTGGGGAAAACAACAACAACATATAAAAATTGTATGCCTAAACCTATATGCCACTTGATTCCCAACTCAATTGAGAGAATGTGAAAGCAAGGTGATGATTTGAGACTATATGGTGTAATGGTTAAGTGCTGGAAGCACATTTTTAGCCATAGAGGCTCACTGGGTGATTTCAGGTGAGGTGCTCTCTTTCCAGTCACACATGGGGGTCAGGTGTGACTGGAAAGGCCAGTCATTCAACATCACAAGATTGTTGTGAAGAAAAATGAAAAAAGGAATATGATGTACAATGCTGTAAATTACTGAAGAAAAGACAGGATGCAACTCTAAATAATACTGTGCTATTGTATAACATCAAGAATGTAACTTTTAAAAAAAAGAACAGTCACTTGCAAAGCTTCCCCATAAAGAGGGGAAGAATAAGGAGCAATATAATTCAGCAGCAGTTCAGTGTGGGAATTTTAGTACCTTGCCAAAGTTAGCTAGAATATTCTGTCTGTATTTTGGACGTCCAACTGCAAAGTCTATTATTGTACTATTTTATAGTCTTCTATGTCATACAATATTTTTGCAATATAAGAAAATTAAATCGATACTTACCATAATTTCCTTTACTTTAAAGGAAATACTATCCTGTTAATAATTGTTATAAATGAATAGATATATTTTATTTCCATATTTTTATGCTTTGCAATTTCTCAGCTTTCCAGCTTTCTGAGGTCGGTGAAATAAGGACCCAGATTGTTGGGGGCAATATGCTGACTCTGTAGACCACGTAGAGAGGGCTGTAAAGCACTGTGAAGTAGTATATAAGTACTATTGCTATTGCAATGGAAATATTTTTTTTAATGTAGTTGAATACATGCATTTAAAACAAAGCAAAAAACCTTATTCTATGTTTCAACAAATATTATGCAAATCAAACTTTTATAATAATTGTATTTGTTATTTATTAAGATGCCATAAGACATAAGGTTAACACAATTGCCTCCCTGGAAACTGTGTGCTCAGACTGAAGAAGTATTCAGTAGTTTCTCACGGACAAAATATATCTTGTAATTAAAGATGCTGGGGGTGGGAAGTGAATGTGGCCAGAATTCATTTTGCATCACAAATTACATTCATCTTGGTATTAACCATTTTTCTCTTTTCATCCACCCCCTGCCTCCCTCCCATCTTAGCTCAGAAATATTTGATAGCAATCTGCTTTAGGATTGCCTTGCTGGAGGCATTTTGACATATAACTTGTACTATTGAAGTACATTTATTATTGGATTCAAATTACTGGAATGGAGACATTATGTCCCAGGCTCTTTTGCACCAGAGAGCAAAACGAAACAAACTAGATGATGATGATGATGATGATGATGATGATGATGATGATTGTTTTATATTTATCTGCATTTATACCTCATTTGGTAATGAAATATCTGCAAGAAAACAACCAAGCACAGAGAGCACCCACATCCAGATCTATGGTAATACCAGTAGGTCACCTTATGCAAGAAACTGACTATTTTTAAGAACTACCATACTTCATGGGTTGCTTAACTCTATGAGAGAAGTAAAATATAGTGCATTGTGTTTTCATTACTCTATTGCCAAGACATTTGTCTTCAAGAGAATCTTACAACACTCTCAAAGTGTTACTCCAAACCTTATTGAAATATTGATGTTGGCTTTTGAAATTATATATTTTACAAATGTACAAATAACTTACAAAACATACAGTTTTTTTCAAATGCAACTTTGTGGGAATAAATAATGTATGTATTGTGCTACATGCAATTGCTGATATTCCCAGTGATCTCAGATAAGAAAAGTGCAAAAGGTTGTACAATCTTAATAAATCAAGCTGTAAATTATATGTATACCAGTGTTTTGATTTCATCTGAGACTCTTTCCTACAGTTATCTTAAATTAAATTATGAAAATAAGCATATTTAAGACATGCCTAATGAATTCAGATGCCAGATTTTCTTACACAGAACATTGAATGGAACAGATGCAGCTGCTTGGCCTTCTAAACAGATATAAACAGATCGGTGGAGAAGCCACGCAAACTGATATTCAAATGATATTCGTCAGAGCCTTATATTTGATAATCTGATTTCAAAGCAATGTCCTGTGCCAAAAATGCTCCAAATAATATTTTTTAATATTTAGGGATAAAATAGTATTTGAAAACTGCAGCGTGCATTATTTGATATCAATTGCACAAATGGTTTAAGAACTATAGTCATAGATGTGAAATGTATATGCCCCAGATTTCAAGAGAAATGCTGCCAGCTCTTTGGATATCAAATTTATTATAAAAGAAAACTCATTATTTTATTTGAAAAGTGGGGCATAGAGTAAACATGTGATTATGCAGGAAGATTTTAACAGTCAGGCTTAAATTTAATTCTGTGCAGCCAGTTTCAAGTGCTAAACTGTGGTGTGAGATGAACAGGTGTTAACAATTCTGTTTTTCCTTGGCAAGGCATAAAAAGTACAAAAGAACATAGCAGGTTTTACTAAAATTATCAAGATTCTTCACTAATGGACCAGAGCTTCCAAACTGACAGTTTTCTATACTATGTTGGGTTATTTATTTAATATGATTTTATGAGGTAACATTATAAACATGAGGTGTGGGAAATTTATATTGAGCCTCTTAAAGTCAGAAAAGCAAACTTTTTTTCACATGTTCTGAGCAATATATAGTTCTTATATTTAACATTTAAACATCACAGCTTAAAATAAGATGCTGAGAAAATGTGTTAGTGGTGAGGGATGGGAAAAAGAAGAGAGCCACAGGGGAATTAAGTTGAACATGCAACTTCCTATATAAATGCACTCGGAACAATTACACATACAGATTCAGAAATTTCATTCTTCATGCATTTTGGCTGAAAGTGTTCCATGGCACTTTTGAATAAGGCCTTTTAAATTATATGGACCTCTTAGTGATTGAAGCTGAAAAAACAGTTTTCTAAGCAACCCAGAAAATAGTAATGCATTGCTTATCTATTGTAAAAAATATTAGATAATTTTGGGCCTCAAGATGCCCCATTTTTAATAACCCATCCCTTACTTACGATTAACAGTATAATTGCAGAACAAGAAGAAATGGGTAGAAACTAATCAAGGAGAGAAGCAACTTAGAACTGAGGAGAAATTTCCTGACAGTTAGGACTGTCAGTGGAACAGCTTGTCTCCAGAAGTTGTGAATGCCCCAACACTGCAAGTCTTCAAGAAGATATTGGATAGCCATTTGTCTGAAATCGTATCGGGTTTCCTGCCTAGGCAGGAAGTTGGACTAGATGACCTCCAAGGTCCCTTCCAACTTTGCTATTGTATTGTAATATGATATAGAAGATGTTGATTAGTCAGATTAAAGAAGATTGGGTATCCCCATGCCATAAATAGCATGCCACTGATAATAATGACATCACCAGTTTTAGCATGTTTATGCTACTCTATGCAAACTAGATTTCTATTGTAGATATTACCTTGCAAGCTAATATATTGTTCTTTACATTCCACCCTCCACACAATCAGGATGAGAGGTTATTGCAACATTTGGTATTGGCTCTAAACACAAAAGTGGAGGACTACACTATGGCAACTTCTTTACCTTCCTTTTTCCTAGTTTTCCCCTAAACTATATCTATCCATTCATGTAGAATATTTGTTGGGCTGTTTTTTCCATTCATGTTTAATTGTGGTGCATGCATATGTGTGAGAGAGAGATCGTTCATTCTTGTCTTTCTGCAAATTCAGAGTTTTCTTGAATATACTGGTGTTCCTAACTTACACTGAAGCCAAAGCAACTTGCAATCCAGTATATTTCTAATCCAAAAAGATACCATTGAACTGAATGGGCCTTATAGCCAGCTAAATAATATTGTAGCCTAAATCCTGACAGCAAAACCAGCTAGGCAACTTCATGCAAAGCAAGGGATATCTATTGGCCATGCTGTCTGAGAACTGTGGAAAAATGCCAGATTGGGAGAGACAACTTTAGTTGTCTGGTTTCTGGGGATAGATTTTAATGGGCAAAAACAGTGCATGGAAGAACTCCTTTCATAAAGCATATTGCCTTACTACATAATACATGGGGTGCAATATTTTTGTTCCTCTGGTTCTCGTGAAAGCTTTGTAAACCTTCCAGGCACTAATGCAATCTTGGCAATCCTAATACATTCTTAGCAAATGCCTAGGCATGAATGCTGCCACCGCCCACTTTATTCCAGGCAAGCAGCAATCTTTTTTCCACCCGTACTAATGAGTATCAACTAATTCATATCAAAATTTGGCTTAAAGAACTAGAAGGGAGCAAAAAGAAACAAAAGGACAAAGAAAAATACTGCAACACCAGCAGCCATGAGGTGACCACACTCACCACCTCTTGCACATCAGAAATAATGAGCTGCTTGCCTCTTTTTAAAAACTCATCTAGCAGAGGCGTGGGGTGGGGGGGAAAAGAATCTTCCTTCTTGTTACTGACTTTTCAGGCTTTGATTTTCATAGGCTTCATTTACTTGGATAGACAGATCAGATTTTCTTTTACCCTTTTGAGTTACCTTCTCTATTCATGGTCTCATATATGATTCTACTTCTAGAAAATGGACAAAATAAACTTCATTCTCCTAACGGCATTCATTCTCCTAACCGTATCCTTCACTTCTGGTAAGTATTGCGATATTTTGGCAAAGAGAATAGACCAACCCACTTTGGGTTGAAGTAAAGCAGTAGACAATAATATTCTGTAAACAGAATTAGAGGTATCCAAGAGCATTTACCCCTACTGCAGTCCATTAATATGCTTTCTGGATAAAAGTCTCTATAGAGTTTTTGTTATGTACGTAAGTGGCATACTATGCCTTTTAATTAATGTATATAGGATGCATTTAACTAAACAGGAGTGAAACTTTAAATGTGAGAGGCTATAGAACCACTAGGTAACCAATATTAAGAGCCATGGAGTGCTTAGAATGCAGTATTTCCGGCTAATTCTGTTGACTGCTGCTTATCAACAGTTTGGCAGTTCAAATCTCACCAGCTCAAGGTTGACTCAGCCTTCCATCCTTTTGAGGTTGGTAAAATGAGAACCCAGATTGTTGGTGGCAATATGCTGACTCTGTACGCTGCTTAGAGATGGCTGTAAAACACTGTGAAGAGGTATATAAGTCTAAGTGCTATTGCTATTGTTTCCACTATGAATAATGTCTGCACACATATTTGCAATGCTAGGCAGATAGCAAAAGTCGACCCTTCATTTTGCCACAAGTGGTATGTGATAGGTATACCTCAGTTGGAATGGGACAACTCGGTGGAACCAGCTCACTGCCACCAATTCACTACTGTCATTGCTTCTCCCAACCCATTGTCGTCAAGTTTTTGCAGGACAACTCAACATGGCCAATTCACTGTAGACAGAACACAGAGTGGCAGGGGGGGCTGGGGGCTTCCCATTTTCACATGCCTTGCCACCACCACTGCATCAAGCTTCAATCCATTCGGAGCTTGGGCTGAGTGGTGGAGGCAAGGTTCGAATCTTTCAATGGCAGCAACAGTGGACAAGGAGTGAGGAGGCAATGATGGTCAGGTGTGTCCCATTTTCACATACATCCCACCACTGCCACAGGCCATTTGGCAGTAGTTTCAGTTTCAGTTTATTTCGATTTATAAAACCACCCTTCTCTATTGAAATGGACCCAGTTGTGGGTGGGGTGGGCAATGGCGAGGCTGTAGCAGGCATTGTATCTCATTTTCACACACCTCACCACTGCCACAGAACAGCCCAAATACCACTGTCACTAATGCCCTGTGGCAGTGAGTATTAAAATGACCACCTCCACCCTGCTTGCTCAACATCCTGTCAAGTGGCTCATATGCCGATCGGCTTGGAAGTATTTATTTATTTTTATTTAATTGAATTTCTATACCGCCCCCTCTCCCCATAGGGACTCGGGGCGGTGTACAGGTGAATTAAAAAAACCATACAAAAACAAATGCTATATACAAGGTAAAACACAATTAAATTAACCCTGTACCCAATGATAAAAATT
>JAPKID020007581.1:0-10211 GCA_026931265.2 Tropidonophis doriae
GGTCATTTGTTTAATTTGGTTTTTAGAGAGGGTTTGTCTTTTGTATTTTGTGTGTTTTTTAATTCTTCCCTGTACGCTGTCCCAAGTCCCTACGGGGAGATGGGAGCGGGTTATAAATAAGATTGTGAATTGTGTGTGAATTGTGAATAAGCAAGGTCAGGAACACAGTCCGTTCCCTGTTCGATTCCTTGTGATTCCCTGTGCTGAGGAGCTGAAGCTGTGAAGAAGGAGGAGGATTTGTTTTGCATCACTGTGAGATAACTCTGTTGGGTAAAGAACTGTTATTTGTTTGAGAAGTTAGTCGGAAGAAGTATTTTAATTGCGACAAAGTAAAGACTATTTATTTTCTTACTATCATTGTTTTAGAGTTTGTTTGTGGCTACAGCAACGTATCTCTTTACTGTCCAGTGAATTACACTATTCCGCATTGTTTTTGCTAACACTAGTTAAAGAACCAGAGTTGTAACACTGGTTCTGAACCCAGAATTGCTAACACTATTACTATCAGATATACAGTGAGGATATTAACCCATTACAAGTTAATGCTATAGCTGTTCTGATCTGTTCAACAAATCATAGTTAAAGTATTTGTGTGAATCCATCTCTTTCAGATTTTGCCTACTTCCTGTTTGGCACAGGAGCAGAACTTTATGCTCTGCTGATCTCTTCAGCCTCCCACCCAAAGAAGCTCATACTTCTTCCACATTAAAGAATGATAGGATGGGAATGTTGTCAAGCACTCTTTCCCAAGCAATTATTTTTAATTAATTTTAGAAGCTCAAATGGTTTCAATCAAGGTTTGGGGAGGCTCGGTTTTCTGGACTATGAGAACCCTTGTGCAATGAAGATCGTAAAAAGTACCATTCCTCTTTAATATTGAAGTCCTTCGCTAAGGGCATTTCATTTTAATTAATGTGAAGACATATACTTCAGGTGTGGATATATGCATAATATAAATTCTCCAAGGTAACCTACTTATAAGATGAATTTATGTTCACCCAAGGTGCTTATGTTATTCAGAAGAATACTCTGTCTTTTAATGAAAAGGCAGAAATAAAAGCAGCTGTTTTCACCAGTGCATTGTAATCATCTATATATGCATGGCCACGGGGTTAAAAAATTAATTTAAAATTAACTTAATGCTCCCTAACTAAGGTTTTAAAAAAATGAAATTTATTATGAAGCAGTAACCAGAAAACCCATTGAAACAAGACAAATCTTTGCAATTTACAGAAAAGGAAGCCGCAAAAGAACCAGTAATCTCTAAAAAGGCAATTCAAAAGTGTGTCCTGTAACAGAACAGGTTCAGTTATTTGTACCCACCTGCTGACACAGGGGAGTGACAGAGATTATGGCTCAGTGTGTGCTGTGTGAATCACATTTTAATGTGTACAAATTCAGCTATTGTGGTTATAAATGACATATTACAGTTTAGCATGATGTCTGAACCACTACATTATGTTTACCCCATGCTTTAGTGGAAATGTATGAATCATCAGTGAGAGTGTCAGCCCATCTTAGTAATTGCAAAGAGGTCTCTAGGCCCTTTGGTGAAGATGCTACATTTACTTACTCATTTACCTCCTGCAAAAAGCAAAGCTCCATAAGCACAGCTCCTTTCAGCACTTCTAAAAAGGCTCCACACCCATTTGCACTATTCAGGTGACTCTTAAGACACAAACAAACCTCCAGGTGGCCTCAATAACTCTATAAAAGAATGCAAATGACCAGATGACTGCAAGGAATATAAACCATTCCATTCCCCACCATCCAGTCAGAACTGAAGAAGCTTCTTGGATAAGGAGTGAAATGCCTTCAAAGAAAAACAAAAAAGTCCAGTTGCCTTTTGAAAAAGCACCTCTGGGTTGGATGATATCATGTTTTCTTATTTGATTTGATGAAAGGGGGTTTCAAAGTTTCTTTCAAAGGAAATGGAAATTTCAGGGTTTTCGCATTGTTTGGTCAACCCAAGGAGGAAGTGTATAATTTGACATCAATATCATATCATGAAGATACTGCAGCCTATGCCAATGGCTTAACTTGACTGGCAGCTTTGTGTTAATGTCAAATAGAAGTAAGGCCCGGGACTGGGATCCAAGAGACCCAAATCACATATTTTTTGAAATATGTCAAATGATTACCCAACTTGCATTGGACTCAGCAAAGGGTTTTATTCAGGAAAATTGAACTTACATAAATATTAAAATATTCCTCCATATTTATCATATCTCTAACTAGTTCTCTGTTTGGAACTTATACATTAACCGAAAACATTGGAAATGTTCCCAAACTTGCTTGATGAAAGCATTTTGTGTCTCAAAGTTTCATGGCATATTCTGTGATTTAATTTTTTGCCCTCTATAAACAATAAATATCAAATCTGATCCAGCAGTCATAATATCCTTGGGTTCCTAACTTTGTCAGAGAAATGTATGAGTTTGTAAAGAAACTGTATAGTTGTATGTAAAATCTAAACATTTTTCCTGACAATGTTTCTTTTTGTATAAATGGGGGTTTTTTTGTTACAAATTTTTAAACCTCTTAACAAAGTTTTGTACGGATTTTTTCCCCTTTTTACATTTTTTCTTATGCATAATTTTACATCACATTATCATTTCTATTTACGGCCCCACATTTTCTTACCATATTTCCATCTTAAATTTACTTTTTTCTTAACGGATAAACAAAATCATTTTTTGCCCTTTCAAAAAAAAGTATACCAACGTTGTCATTTCATTTTCCATTTGTTATTTCTAGTTTCTATATGCAGCATATATCATCAAATTCCATTTTAACATACAACGATTTTACTTAATTGGTTATCCACACAACATTATTATCTTATTTAACTATGTATCATCAACATATTTTGATGTATCAACATATTTCATTTTCCACCAATATCTCTCTCTTTTACCTTCCTCCTTTCCTAACCATTTTCTCTTAACTTTTCTCTTGTTCTCTTTAATGTTCTATTTTTCTTCAGCTTTCTTTTTCTCCTTCTGCTCCTGACAATGTTTCATGGGGAAGTTTTAAGCAAAATTCCTCTCTTATTAGTAGATCATTATCTGATTCAAAAATAATTCGACCCAGGGTCGTTAGATACGAGATGGGTAGCAAATAAATTTCACAAGCAATAAATAAAAATAAGGTTAGATTCTAATGTTTTTGTGCAATATAAGTGATTTTGTTTAATCTTAAAGAGCACTTCAGATGATTGCACCCCCCCTCACCTTTGCATGAAACTTAAAACAACTGTCCTAACCAGCTATGTATAATTCTCCACATCTTTTCAAAAGATGGACAGGATCAAAAACCTATTTAGTACAAACCTATTTAGCTTGTTTTCAGACAGGTAGGTCCTATCTATTCATCAAGATAATGTAGTGGGAGATCACTTGTTCTAAAGCCTTTCTAAATGGACAAGAATACAGAGGAGTAACTTCAGTATTTGATTCTCCCCCACCCCCCTTTCTTCATGCAAGAGTGATGATATCAATGTACTGGAGTATTAGAGTAATTGACAGCTCCTCCTTGCTCTGATAAATTAATGAGGTGATAATGAGGCTTTGCAAGTTTTACTATACTTTGTGACAGATTAACATACAGGAAATCAGGGGAAGAAAATAAACAAGCAGAAGCTGTTCTTACTGCATGCTAGCCATTTTAGTGGAAATGTTTCTTTGCAAAAATCTAAGGACAAACTAAACAGATTACCTTTGCCCTGTTGGAAGAAATGTCCATCTGGGTTCAGTTCCAAGTGGGAAGAAAGACACTGGAAACATACAGGCTGATAGGAAAGATGGTTTAATGGTGGAAAGGACCACATGGTTTGAGGTCCGGGGCAATCAAGCACATGGGTAAGAAGGGGAGAAATATTTCTCTTGAACTTTGAACTTGCTTCCTGTTCCTGTGAAATAAATGTATTCTGATTGGTTGTCAGATTTCCATGGGGCCATGCAGGGGTAACTTTGTAAATTGTCTTGAGTCCCAGGCTTGGTTGAATCTTGCTGGATGATGTAATGAAGAGGCTTTGGTTAATTCCTGTTATGGTTTAATGGCTTTCTCCATTTGTATCTTCAGTGAGGGCTAATCCTATCACCTTGGAGCTGTAGATAAACTGGTGCAAAAATATCTGCTGGGGCTGAGTTTCTGATTTCTATTTCTCTTTTAGGGGAAATATTCTGCCTTTTTAATATTTTTACAATATTTTTACATATATTTCATTCTTCTAGAGGGGTGAGTGCTAACTTTCTACAGTACTTGAGAGGTGTTTTTTTTTTAAATTAAAAAAAGCAGTGTCTCTTACCAGTTAAAACTTTTGAATGGAAAAGAAAGCATGCTTGGATTTAATAGCACTTACTTCTCGACAGCTATTACATGTAGGATTATATCATATTGATATAAATAAAATGGGTAATGGTTATATATGGATAGTCTTTGGTCTTTTATGTGCATAAATAGAATAAACTATATACTGTTGTGATGTGAACCTAGTCTCAAAGTGACCATTTCAAATGCTCATTGGAGAAACATAAGAATATTTGATTGTCCCAAAGGTGCTTTTTGAGAAGGCAAATGGCCTTTCTTTGTTCTTCTTTCTTTGTTTTTTCTTGATGATGTTTTCCCTTCTCATCCAAGAAGCTTCTTCAGTTTTGTCTGAATGGTGAATCTGTAAGGAAAAGCAAAGAAAGTCCAATTGCCTTATGAAAAAACATCTTTGCTTCGGATGACTGAGAATCTCTATAAGCTTCAATAATATTTGATATATTAGGCCTATATTTCTGTTATTGTCATTTTTCGCTCACTAAGATGGGTGAAAAAAGGCTGATAAGAGGAGGAACTACATATTCAGAAGGTTCATTAAAAAAAACCCTACCAAAGTTGCTAAGACAAATCAGTGTGAAAATTTACCATTGATACATGTGTTGGAAGAAATGTCCATCTGGGTTCTGTTCCAAGTGGGAAGAAAGACACTGGAAACATGGACACTGCTTGGAAGGATGGTTTTAATGATGAAGCAGAACCACATGGTTTGAGGTAATGGGCACTTGAGCACATGGGGAGAGAGACAGAGATTTAGACCCCCTCTTGGGCTTTGCCTTGAAGCTTCCTGTTCTTATGTAAGGGCAGGTATCCCATTGGTTGTCAGACTCCCATAGGTTGTCTTGAGTCCCAGGCTTGGTTGAATCTTGCTGTGTGATGATGTAATGAAGATGGTTATGTTCTGAAAAGGTGTTGGTTAATTCCTATTATAGCTTAATGGTTTTGTCCTGGTTTAGATCTTGAGTGAGGCTAATCCTATCACCCTGGAGCTGAATGAAGGTCTTTTGTGTTTTAGATAAGCTGGACCTGCCTTTGTCTTGTAGATAGGTTGGCACCAAAATATCTGATGGGGGTGGCAGGGAGCTGATGCTCTGAGTTTATGTCTTTAGAAACACGTTTCTCCTTTAGGGAAAATATAATATTCTGCCTTTTTAATATTTCCTAGAATATTTTATACTTCTAGGAGAGGGGTGGTACATGATACCTACAAAATGGGAAATGCACTTTTTGGTTGAGCACTAGGATACTATTTTGAATCCAACATGCCATTTTTCCCTTTGACTTGGCAAAATTTTATCACTTCTGATTTAATTCAAAAACTGTTTTTGGTGCACAATGTTACTTTTTAGACATAAATAAGCAAATTATAAGATAGAACATAGCTACTATACCTTCACTGCTTGTTATCAACTTCTTTTAAGACTATTAAGGATGAGTATTTTAAGAATTACTTCCATTTATATTACTTTTTTTTTTAATACTGAGAAACCTTGCTTTAAAGACATTAACCCCCAGAGGTTTCTGGAGAAAGAATTATGGTTGTGGAAGATCAGGAAAGGTATTTCATTCAATGAGGACCAAATGATTGTAGTCTCAAGATGCACCACAAGATTAGCAAAAGCAGGCAAATGTCCATTTATAAAGAATCGTATAAATCAAACTTTCAATCATGTTCTGTTCCATAGATGAGGAAAAGGATGAAGAAGAAGAAGAAGAGGAGGAGGACCAGAAGAAGGAAGATATGGATAGACTTTAACGTCTATAGAATGTTGCAGAACTACTATTTATTTTATTTATTTTTATTTTATTTATTGGTTTTATAGGCCACCCTCTCTCCTGAATATGGGACTCAGGGCAGTGCACAGAAATTTTAAAATATAAAATACAACAATCCAAAAATTAAAACTAGTATTAAATAAGATTAACCTGTGCTAAAAACATGATTTAAAACCCCAGCTAAAATAATATCATAGCTATATCAGCTATGCCAGGCCGACCGCATGAAAAAAATATGTTTTTAATGCCCGACGGAAGAGGTGAAGGTCTGTGATTGTACGGAGGTCGGGAGGCAGGTCGTTCCAGAGGGCGGGGCCTGCCACAGAGAAGGCTCTCCCTCTGGGGGTCGCCAGCCGGCATTGCCTGGTGGACAGCACCCTAAGGAGGCCCTCCCTGCGGACTGGTCGGGTGGAAGTATGTGGTAGAAGGCGGTCCTGTAAATAACCAGGTCCCATGCCATTGAGCGCTTTGAAGATGGTCACTAAGACTGAAGAGCTGAAAACAAAAAAAAGGGGGGGCAGCATTGGAAAAATATTTGAAGGATAATGAAGAAGATGCACTGAAGCTGGTATACCAGGAAGGCTTAATGGGTAGTGGAGAGACCAAAGTGGCCTACAGGAGAGACCAAATGAAGAACAGAAAAGAGACATGGCAAAACAAAACATTATACGGGCAGTACATTTTTTTTAAGGCAAAGCAGATTATAACAAGACCTGGCAATAGCTAACAGCAGGATAGTTAAAGAAAGCGCCTGATTCCGCACAAGACCAAGCGTTAAGAAGGAAAGCATAGAAAGCTAGAATTGAGCAGACAGCAACAGAGAGCAAATGCCTCCTCTGCAAAGAAGCTGAAGAGACAGTGGATCGTTTAGTTAGCTGCTGAAAGAAGATTGCACAGAGTAACTACACTAATAATGGCATGACAAAGTAACAACAATGGTGCATTGGAAGATCGGAAAGAAATACCATTTGCCTGCAAGCAACAACTGGTAGGGCCACACAGCTGAGAAAGGAATAAAAAATGAAGACCCCAATGTGCTCTGGGGCTTTGGAATCCAAACCGACCAGCAGTTGCCATATAGCATCTCAGACTTAACAATTGCCAATAAGAAAGACAAAAAAATAAGTCTGGATAGTGGATGTGACATTACCTGGAGACAGCGGAATAGAAGAGAAAGAATTGGACACATAAAACACAGAAAATACAAGATCACAAAAAGATCACAAGGACCTGTGAATAGAATGATTGTAGGCGGAGGAAAATAGGCACCTTGGGTGCAATCTGGAGCATCAACTTGGACATCATCAGCACTGAAAAAATAACCACCAAGCTTTACTTGGAACAGTTTATATCCTGCAACAATGCTTTTAACACCATCAAAACAATATCTGGCTAATCCAGGAACTGATAGAGGGATTAAAATGTCAGGTTTAGTGTAAACCGATGGCCGATTCTGTGACCAATCATAATAATCAAGTTTAATATATAAAGTTTTAAATGCAGTTGTTTTGTGAAGCATCTTCAAGCAAATACTTTGCCAAGGCAAAGTATTGAATGCAGGTTTGTTTGTGTGTTGGTAATTTGTCTGAACAATCCTTAGCACAAAATTTTGTGCTGACGTTCATTTCTACAAATGCTTTGTTTATTCTTTTGCACATTAAGAAAGAATACAAACTTGTAAAATTCCCAAAATAACTAAAACAGGCATAGTTTTGGTTGCAAAATATTGCTATATATGAAGGCCTTTGCAACCATAAATTGGTTAAGGCTAAGTCTGAAGACTCTATTTTAATTATGCTACTGCAGTATTTATATTATACTGATCTTTCTTTTCAGCAGCCGATTTTTGACATATGCTGTAAGAGTTTTCTTTAAACCTACCATATATTCCAGCGTATAAGATGACTTTTGAAACCCAAAAAAGTCAACCAAAAATTGGGGGTCGTCTTATACGCCGAGTATACGCGCCCAGTCGGCGGTCAAAAACAGAGCGGAGAAGCTTCTCCACTCCGTTTCTGACTGCCGCCTGGCTCCCCGGCCGGCAGTCGGAAACAGAGCAGAGAGGTGAGAGGCAGCATGTTCGAAAAATGTCATTAATTAAAAATTTAATTAAAACAAGAACTGGTGTTGCCTCGGAAGTGGGGGGCTAGTCTTATACGGCGAATATAGGCCTAAACCTATTTTTTAACTGTAATATTAGGGGGTCGTCTTATATGACCGGTCATCTTATACGCCGGAAAATATGGTAGATTAACTCCAAGGTTAATCTCAGACCAACAATCAAGTAAGCAATACCCCAATCAAGAAACTACCAAAGAGCCATCAGTAAACAGCCCAACCATAGCATCTCTAAGACCACCCTACACCAACAGACAGGCAAGACACCAGAATATAAACTGACAGCAAACAGCACCCCTTACTAGCACTGATGATGTTACCTAGTTAGGGTAATGAAATGTCTGCAAGAAAACAAGCAAGTTCAGAGAGCACCAAGGACACCCCCATGTTCAAAAATATTGCTGTTTGCTGATGAAGTGCAAGATGAAGTCAGAGAGAGTACTTAGTATAGGCACTCCTCAATTTATGATCATCCGTTTAGTGATGGTTTGAAGTTATGATGGACTTGAAAAAGGAGACTTAGGATACAGATTTAAAGTTCTAATGGTTGGGGAACTCCTCTGCAATCACATGACAGAACTTTAGGCAATCAACAACACAGCTGTATCTGCAGCTGTTTGCAGTGCCCTGCAGTCACATGACTATGTTTTACAAAGGTTTTGCTGAAAACTGACAGTTACTTCAAGTTTTCAGCAAACCCGTACCCAGAATGAACCACTGATCTGCTTTAATGGCCATGATGTTCAGTCAATGACGGCGGTGTTTGCTTAAAGACCTCCACAAAAAAGGTAATAAAATTAGATCAATTATGTGACCGATCCATTTTTACAACCAGCATGACATACAACCATAATGGGCAGGCTCTATTACAGTCATATCTCAAGGACTACTTGTAATGAGTGAGCTATATCCTTGATTAATGCTGAAGTGAAATGGCAGTGCCAGCAGCAAGTCCAGATGTACCTTTGTGGCAAGTAGCAACTTGAAGCAGCCCATTGACAGGCATGGAGAGTCAATAGGCAAAAATAGTAACTCCCATCAATGTAATAAAATCAGTAAAAATACAGGCAGCTCAAATTCTTGTTAACTAATAGAAACAGCTAGCAGAACATTGTGCTTTTTCCCAGTTGAAATCAACCTTTTGTGTAGCATAGGTCCAGTGCTCTCATAACAAAGTCTTAGCTCTGTTCTTCAAACTATATACTCTTTCAAAAGCAGCTTCTATTTTTCTACCAAAGCCAAAATGGTAGTGTCCAGTGGCTGAGGGAAAGAAGGTATGCTCACAGTAGCCAAAAGTGGCAAATAGGAACTAGTTTGATCCCAAACCCTGACTGCATCCTTAATCATATCATCAGTGAATTATGTCAAATCATAATTATGACAAAGGGCATTTCAGAAAAGAGGAAATATTGCTTCAGAAATGAAAGATCTAAATATTACTTTAAGCTGGCTCAACTAAGACCTGGAGATGAGATAAAAGCAATTATCATGTGGACATGACACAGAATAATAGTTACTAGGGCATATTCATTCTGAGGTTAGACAGACTTGAAGATAAGTCTATTCAGTCAAAATCTGAAGTAGACATCTTGTTCTTTTCCTAGATTACCAGAAATCCCAGAACTTGCCTAGTTAATAATCATTTCCTTATGTTTTCAAGGTTTAGATATTAATTTTCTCTCAAGATTTATAATACAATTCAGTTATAGTGTATGATACAGAATTTTCCATATACCGTATTTTTCGGAGTGTAAGATGCACTGGAGTATAAGATGCACCCAGGTTTTGAAGAGCAACTTTTTAAAAAAAAGTAGGTAAGTAGATACAGGGATAGAGAGAGAGAGAAAGAGAGAGAAATATAGTAGGTAGGGAGAGAGAGATAATAGGTAGGTAGGTAGGTAGGTAGAGGGATAGAGAGAAATAGAGAGAGAGAAATACAGTAGATAGTAGGAAGAGAGAGAGTGTAGATAGGTAGGGAGAGGGAGAGAGAG
>JAPKID020007582.1:0-10210 GCA_026931265.2 Tropidonophis doriae
CCAGGACAAACTGGGTTTCCTTCTCTAGAGCCAACTCATAGGACTCCTCACTAGAGGAATCCATCAGCAGCTCATCCAGAGCTGGCTGGGCCACAACATCACCAGCGGGTATTTAGAAACTTCACAGCTTTCTGTGGTCATAATAACCATTTGTGCATTTTCCTGCTGACTTCTGACTAATAGTCAATGGAAAAGCTGGCAGTAAAATCACAAGTCATGGATCTGTGATGTGATTAACTAGTGAATTAATTAGTGATGGACTTGCTGGTCCCAATTGTGGTCATTAGGTGAGGACTACCTGTGCATCTAAAACTAATAACATACTGATAGTCATGGTGGCGCAGTGGTTAGAATGCAATAGTGCAGGCTACTTCTGCTATCTGCTGGCTGCCAGCAGTTTGGCAGATTGAATCTCTCCAGGCTTAAGGTTGACTCAGCCTTCCATCCTTCCGAGGTCAGTAAAATGAGGACCCAGATTGTTTGGGGGCAATATACTGACTCTATAAACTGCTTAGAGAGAGATGTAAAGCACTATGAAACAGTATGTAAGTCTAAGTGATATTGCTACCTCTACAGTGCTTTTCCTTTGACTGAAAATAAGGATGGCATTCTGAAAGTCCAAATGAGCAAGGGAAAGTATTGCATTACCTGCAGTTTGTTATTTTACAAGTGATGTTGAAAGGCTCTTCCAGGCCAACTGTGTCGGGTATTGTCTCCAATGAAAGCCTTACATCACCGTAACCTGGAGCCTAAGGAGTATTAAAAGCTTAGCAAAGTATGATTGATCATCCTTACGTGCCATAAAGTCATTTTCAACTTCTAGCAAAAACACAACATAATAAAAATGTACACTTTGTCTAACCTCAATGTACTTTGGATGGAAGTGTAAGGAATTAAATTAACTCTGCAAATGTCATTGAGAGACCATAATATCTTTCTTTGGCTCGATATAAGCAGGAGGAACTTTCCTGAGATTCTTTTTTAAAAATACTTAGAATCATATCATATATATTCATGAAATGGTGCATTAGTCACCAGTTGCAAGCTATACATTTTTACAAAGGGAGACACCCAATATAATATTTATAAGTTTTATATTTTCTATTTGTTTTAATGGCATCCTCCATCTACTATTATTCCTCATGGATTATTTTTGAAAGATAGCATTAAGTTTTAATTCTTTTTAAGAATATTGTACTGCCATTTTCATGAGACCAAAAAAAAGTCCCTATTTCAACTATGGTTTCAATGGATTAGGAAATGTTAGATTATCTAATGGTTTCTGGGAAACCTACAAACAAGGCAAAAAGGTGATCACTTTCTCCTACTAGCTGCCTCCTACAATCTGATATTGATTCTATATACAGAAGCTACTCTGAGACAGCCAAGCTATTACAGACTGATAGTTCTATGCTTCATTAATCTGTCTGATCCCTTTTAAAGGCACTTAAGCAAATGGCCATCATCCTGCAGGGCCATCTTGTGATAATGAAAACAATGAAATAATTAAGATGTTCATTCCAACATGTTCATTCCAACTCTTTAACAACAGATGACAAATGAAGAAAACATATATCAATTGTCTTTTTGCTACTTCTGAAAATTGTTATTGAAGATAAAGATGCTCAGATATCCCTAAAAAGGTACTCTGAAAAAAAAACACCATACAGGTAAATATTAAGTGTGAATTATCAGCAGACAGAGCCTTCATTCCCCCGCCCCCCTTCTATTCACAGCAAAGAAAATGCAGCTTAGTTTTCTTTAAAGAGAATATCATAAAAAAGGACTTGCCATTCTTTGAAGTTGGCTGGTTTGCAACCTTCCCCTTTCACCCAAATTTGTCTTCCATACGATGTCGAGCTTCCCAATAACTGTCACACCTTTAATAACACCAACTTTTTCTGAAAATTCCTGCTTGGGTTTCAGACAATATAAATACTGGCGTGTATCCATTGGCTGTAAGTATGTTCTTGTACCAAACGTTGACATGCTGGAGGGAAAGTAAAAATTCACCTCAGCTGATACTTCAGGTTTGGACTTCTAGATAATTCATTTAGGAATCATTCTACTAATATGGCAAATAAATTGATACAAAGAGAAGGAAAACAAAATCACTCAAAGTTAAATTGGAAGCCCTTGTGCTTTAGTGGTTAAATGTTTGGGTTGTCATGAGGAAACAAAGGTTCTCCAGCCCAATGGAGGCAACTGATTTTGGACCAGTTATTCTCAGCCCAACTGTAAAGGAATGTGGAAGTGCCTTGAGATGAGGCATGGGGAAGTGGGGTGAAGCATGGGGACAAGGTAAGTAAATACAGCATTCTCAAATAAGACTGGCCAGAAACAAGTCTCTTACCTGTTTCCCGCATGGTTGACTGTATTTAATTCTGCTACATTGTACATAATAGAAGGTTCTAAGGATACCTTCTCCATAAACATTGGAGAGCTTGTGATATTCTGAATCTGAGCTTCCAAAAACACTTCATCAGTCTGAAAAATCAAGGAAAAATGTTTGAATAAAGAGCAGTTTGAACTGAGAAAAGTTCCAGCACTTTAAAGGTTTGAAAAACATTAAACCACATACGCAGTTAGTTTCATGCCTGAAAAATCAAAGTAACAGTAATTAAATGCGAGAAATGTCTTCATCCCAAAGGAGAGCAATAGAAGCAAAAAAGTTAGTCGACTGGAATTGTGCTGAACAATGGATGTGGGACAATTTCTTACAATATCCTGGCTTATGGTAATATCTTAAGGTCTGCATATTGATCTACAATTACATCAATTCCGAATTTGTCAAAAAAAGGAAAGTATGTTTAAGAAATGAGAAATGACCGCAATGCATATGTACACATGCCATGCCAGTGATGCATCGCACTGCATACGAAGAAAATATGGATTAATGGGAAGCTTTGCCACTGTTTCTGACAGTACGCCAACTATCCCAGAAGCTCTGGTACCGTAAATGCTATAATCACTATTAACTCTTACATTCTATTCCTATTAATTTTTTTCTGAAGCTCTTATAGGGAGCCCTAAGAGCCCTGTCACATAGGTTAATTTTCTTATTATCTCACTGTTATTTCTTGCTCTAAGTCGTCCAACAATATGCATCTGATCTTATTTTTATTTCCATGACTGAACAGTTGGACACTAGTGGACTCTGCCAAAACAACTAATTTAGCGTAAGAGATTAGTTGTCAGTTTCAAGACTAAAATACAGGTATTTTAAAAGCCCGAACGGGTTCTCACCTTTCACAAAGATTTACGAAAAAGTCGTACTGTAAAATCCATGCAGCAGATGCAGTCTTTATGTGTGTGATCTCAACTTGATCTAATTTCAATTAAATCAACTCCCTAGGTAAATGTGCAGAGGATATTAGCCTGAGTTTCTTCACGCAGAATGCAAAAGTACCTGAGTAGCACTAATGTAATCTAGTACATTTCCTTCTACTAATTAGTTCAGATATTAATATCTTTCATTACGTTCATTAACAGAGTAAATGAACAGAGTTCATCAATAAATTATATCATTTCAATTATATGTCAAAATAAAACCTGAAGTTAATGGAGACACAAGAGGAGGATAATAAAAATAAGAACTATTCATCTTCAGGACTGAAATATTTATAAATCATTAAGTGACAAGTAAAAGTGATTCGCTGTTTTAAACATAATTATAATAATTTAAATAGCAGTATGCAGAGATTCATGGATGTTTGCATGGGAACTGCATGATTCCTCTTAGCAGCAAAATAATTCTTTATGTTTTCATTCTCTCCAAGAGTTTAGTGCTGCAAAGCAAAAAAAAAAAAAAGCTAGCTTTTTCAAGCTGAAATCAAAACCTGTTGGTGATTAAAGAAGCTAGCATGGGAGATGAAAATAGCTACTTGATCAAGTCTCCTTATGCACACCCTGCTCTTCAAAACATATGCAAGGAAAATTTCACAGCAAGTTTTCTCTGGCTAGACAAATCCTTTAAAAAAAATGGTCTTTGAATTCTGCAGTAACCCTTCTCACCTGGCTGCTTCATAAGATGCTTCTGGCGTCTCTGCATACATGTAAAAAGTCCACACTGCTTTGATGATTCAAAAAAAAAAGAGGTTCAAATGTGCTCCCGTGCATTATAAAACATCGCTTTTAAAGGATTTGTACAGCCTCAATGTGTAAAAAAATAGAATAGCATGTTGAATAATTGTAGCAAACTGCACAGTAAATTCTAGTCTATGGTATCCTGGGATGAACATGAATACGGGCAAACTCCAGAAGACAGTGTAAAAGAGGGGAGCCCTGCGGGCTAACTGAACAACGAAAAATATCCCTGGATATTGACATGATACCAGCAAAAAAGGAAACAGACTCAGTTTGGATTTTAATACTAAATCCCAATTTAACTTTATCAAAACAATTGCAGGCAATATGGTTCTGGGACTGCAAGCTTCTTCCTTTCAGGTGCCCTTTGACTTTGTTCAGAGCTCTTCTTCCCATTTTAGATTAGCACACAATCCATGTGTTTCCATGCAGTTAGAAAGCATGTAAAAATGCAAGTAGAAAAATAGGAACACCTTTGGTGAGAAGGTAACAGCATTCTGCGCACTTTCAGTGTTTAGTCATGCCGGCCACATGACCATGGACATGGAGATGTCTTTGGACAGCGCTGGCTCTTCGGCTTTTAAACAGAGATGAACACCACCCCCTAGAGTTGGGAATGACTAGCACATATGTGCAAGGGGAACCTTTACTTAACTATGGATTACTTGCATTATCCATAGTTAAAATTAATGAAGATTTGAGTACCATACTAAAGTGTGATCAATTCTGTCCCCTTCCTAACCTCACTGGAAGAGTTCAAGGAATTGGGGACCCTTCAAGAGGTCATGAAGATACTAAAAATGGAGAGCTATGTTTGAATGCAGCCTTTGTCAAGCAAAACACCAGTGACAAAGTCAGTTATCTTGCTGCTTAAGCATTTGAGCTTAATTGCTCCCACATTTTCCAGTATCTGATATTTAAAACATTCTACTATTCTGCAATAATATCTCATAAATTCACTGCTAATCTCTGGGGTTTCCATATTTCCCTCTAGTAGATTTAAAAAAAGAATTAATTAACAAAAAAATAGCAATAATTCAGTTGAGGGAAGAAAGCAAAATCAAGTAATATAATGAAAAAGCAAAGTAGAATACAATGAAGCAAGAAGTGATTAATCTTAGCAATAACTTTATTAGAGCAAAATGTTTCATAGCAAATTTGTAGATTCCACCACATCTATTAAAATTTGAAATAAAATCAGACTGCAGTAATGTTATAGTAAACATTGCCACATGCGTTTAGGAGTTGGAAAGCAGCGTAAGCATGTGAAGAAAAATGCAACAGATCTTAGACTCTCTCCTCCAATCCAGTGTCTTCACAAAAAAGTAGATAACAGAAACCTAACCTAACTGAGGGAAACTGCAAGATATAGAAATAGATATATAAAAGAAATTTGAATTCTAGGCTGGATACAAAAACTACAAGAAGAAGTAAAATGGCTGACAGATTTCTGTTTAAAAATACCTTCTGCTTGACACAATACTCTGAAAATATGTTTCATAGCAGTTTCTAGGCTTCAGTTTGTCCCAAACCTTTATCTTTTGTAACTGGGGGAGGGAGGGGGAAACCTTTTGTGAAAAAAACTCCCCACAAGGCAAACATTTTTTTTGTCAGTAGAAAAATCCTTGCTAACATTTTCCACCCAATCTTTTTGATTTTACATAGATTCTTTATCATTTTGCTTAATTTATTCTGACTTTATTAATCATGAGAGAGGACCATGTAAAATTTAAGACCAGTAGTTCTTACTATTGAATAACAAAAATTTTATTCAAATTCCTGTTTGGCTTCAGAATTTCTCACATAGAATCTGGACATTTTCCAGTGTTATAATACTCTAGAATGTGAATTTATTTCAAATTTAAAAATTGTGCTGTTTTCCATGTAACACAAACAGCCTCATGTATATAATCTTGCAGTAGTGTAATGTACCTTGGGAATATCAGGTTCAAGCAAAAAAATAAATAAATTGTTTTTGAGAATGTTACTGAAAACTCATGAAAGCAATGGATGACAAGGAAAGAGCTAATGCATTTGGAGTGCTGTTTTTTTCTTTCTCCCCACCTTTACCCAACATTTTTTATAATTCCAGGAAAAAAAAGCAAAAGGCAATATTTATGGGTCAGTACAGCAAACATTGCTTTTCCATTATATTTGAACAAAATGTTAGTAACAGGCAGAAAGACAAACAAACAGAAGACAAGCATACATACATATTTATAAATAATAAATAAAAATTACCACAGAACTGAGGTCACTCTAATGGGAAAATAAAAAGAAAAACATTAGAGAATTTAGGGTTAAATGTTAAAGAAAAGAGGAGGATAACCACGTTTCAAATAAAATGCATCTTTTTGCATTTTTTTGTGTATTTAAACAAGACAGCATTAGTAAGAGAAAAATGTACACTGCAGTAAAATGAAAAGGATCACTAATAAGACATTTAACTTCTAAATAAGACTTGTGCCAGCAAATGGTATAACAAAGGAAAAAAATTATGAGGAATGGTAAAGACAGTAATTGTACAATGAACACACTGGTAAACTAGTACATGCTCAGAAAAGAGGTTCTACATGGGAAATATCTGGGTTTCTTTTCTTTTAGGGTATTGTCTTGTACGCTGTCTTTTAACATGGAAGGTGTCCATAAGAGAAACCAAATCTGTTTAGACATGATTCCCTCTCTAAAGCATACAACCAAATGCAAAGTTGCAGGAAGCATAGTTGAGGAAGTGTAATTTTAAAAGATGCACCTTCCACTTGATGACATACATTGAAACATGAAACTGCTGCAATTGACATGAGTTTGACATCCCTGCTTTAGATTGATGAGACATATTTTCGTTTTCTGTATGCAGCTGTTATTTAGCCTTCTATTCATTCATTCATTCATTCATTCATTCATTCATTCATTCATTCATTCATTCATTCATTCACTATCCTGCAAATATTGTGCATAAGACCTATGAAAATTAAATTAACAGACTGATGCCAGAAGAGCATGACTATACAATTTTTGTCTCCTGTCACAATTTTTCCCCCTCTTTAATTTGGCAGGTGCAGCTTTCCTCATAAGGAGAGGCAGCAATGCTACGGAGCATGCAAGAGTTGGGAAACATCACAAAAATGTTATTTCTTGCTTGCAAAGACCAGTTTTGTCTATGTAATAATTCTGACTATAGGTCCACCTCAGAGTAGAAATGTTGAGCAGGAATACTCAATACTTTTAACATTTTCCCCATGTCAAAGCATATATCAGAATAGCAATTGTAAATGGGTAGATTAAAAAGGGAAGGAGTACGTTGTATTTACTCAACAAAATAGGGATACACCCTTCCATGCACACCCCGACCCCCACCTCATCCAAACAGTCATTCCACTGACACAGCATCAACTAGCTAGCTACTTTATATAACAACATTCATAAACTTATTGTCAGGACAGACATCCCCATTTTGCACATCTTTCATGCTTGCAACTTCATACCAAGCTTGGTCCATTGTGCCACAGACACCTTTGTTGTCCCTCAGGTTCCATGTTGTATTGATTATTTAGATTCTTTCAATTAAAATTAAAATATTTAGATTCTTTGATATAAAAAAATTGAATAAGCTAATTTGTTATTTACAGGAATGCTTCTGGATCTGTACATACACAGAAGCATTCTTAAAATGGGGCTAAAATACAATGCTGAAAAAGGCAGGGGGAACAACCCCGAGGTAGTAAAAAATATTTTTGGAGGTATCAGGCCTGTGCCCCATAGTTAGCATCAAATCATTTAATTAAGTTTAGAAGAATGTAATAATTTCTGATACATATATTTATAGAAGAAAAGTTAGTAAGACTAAATAAAGCAAGTCCAGTGATTTCTGGTTTCAAAAGCACAACATTCAAACCCTTTGCATTTCCTTCTCTGAGGATGCTCAGGAAAAACCTCAGCAAATCTGGTATAACTGGACATGGCCACCACACCTCTTGTTTTGTGAGTGTGACATAATGTGCTGTCAAACTTCAAAATGTGCTCTTTGGGCCATAAATGGGGACAGCTGACACAGATTTAAACAAAATAAACTCTAAGTATATTAAAATGAACTGTTCTTTCAATTATTTTTAAAACCATTCTTTTCTTTTTCTTTGTGTTTGATGTTCTTCCTAGTTTTCTGATATTATCATTTGGTATTGTCTTGATCCATAAAAATCATTATATTCAAAACAGTCTTACTATCCTTAAGATAGGAAGAAGATATTTAAGTACAGGCAGACGCTGGATAGATACATTGATTTTTTTTAAAAAGTAGCTGAGCTTATTAGTTTATCTCATGCAGGAGAAAAATCCTAACTCCACTGTTTCCATTACTAAGAGAAATTTCCTTATATTACTGTACATTAAAGGCACCAATATTTTCTACTTACCTCAGCATTGTAGAACTTAGTTTTAACATCTAGTGGTTTAAGGACCTGCAGAAAAAAATAATAAATACTAACAGAAAATTTACTAGATTCTTTCACTGGTATTAATTTACTAGCTTTTGTTTTTCTAAGTCCAACTACGGTATATATCTGAGTCAAACAGGAGATGTCATTAAGGATGCTGTAAGAGTTTGGACGGAGAGGAACAGTTTGAAACACAATTCTAGCAAGACAGAATAGAGGTGAGTTTGGATGCCATTTGAAATCAATCAATTTCCTCCTTTAATTTTAGAAAGAGTTGTGCTCTCTCATGCTTAACTGGTATGCAGTTTAGACATTTTCTTGAACTCATAGCTGCTTATCAAAGAGCAAAATTTGGGCAGTTACATCTTGTGTACCAACTGCAACTTTTCCTGGATCAGAAGGCCCTCCCTCATTCATGCCTTGCTCATCTTATGAGTACTTTTACGTCTTGTAGAAAGGGATACCCTTCACAATATTTGGAAGTTACAGCTAGTCCAGAACGAACTAGGTCAAACAGCTATGGGTTCTACATTATATTCCCATGTGACATCTCCAGAATCGTACTAGTTACCAATTAACTTTTGGTGCAATTCAAGGTACTGATTTTGTCCTTTAAAGCCCTGCATGGCTCAGAATCCAAGCTGTGTTCTCTCATTAATATCTGCTCTTTCAAAGATTGGGGGTGGGGGGTGGGGATTCTCCATGTTCCTACATTTAAGAAGTGCTTCATTAGGGACCTTTTTCTGTCAGTGCTCCCTCAGCATTCTCACAAAGTTCAAGCTGTCCCCAATTCTCTTACAATTCCATAAAGTTATGAAGAAAAATCAAGCACTTTTATCCATATGGGTTCAAAAATATTTGCTTCAATTAAGTCCAGCTTTCCATGAAAACTGGGTTTATTTGAAAAAAAAAAATACCAGTGTGGATAAAAGTTTTCGATCACCCTCAGAAAATATTGTACTATTTCTGTAGAGTCAGTTACACAATCTAGAGGTTTCCTAAACTTGGTGCTACTGAGTATCAATGGATGGTAGCATCTTTCTGCCTTAAATGAATGACTCTAGGATACGAGAGAAGAGAACCTCCAATTTTGCTTTAGTTTTTATTAAATGTAATCTAATTTTGTTCTGTCTTCACTTATTTTTAAGTCATGAGTTTTAAAAATGTAATAATTAGTCTGAAAAAAGTAGCCCAGGTGTATGAGCTTTGCACAGTGCAAAATACAGTGGCAAAAATTACTTAGCATACCACCAGCAATCATAGCAATAGCACTTAGACTTACATACCGCTTCATAGTGTTTTTACAGCCCTCTCTAAGAGGTTTACAGAGTCATCATATTGTCCCCAACAATCTGGATCCTCCTTTTATCCACCTCGCCGAACTGCAGCTAGCAGTCAGCTGAAATAGTCTGCAGTGCTAGACTCTAACCATTGCCCCACCTCAGCTGTCTGGATCATGGATCTTTGTTCCAACTCTGCATATTCCTCTGGATCCCCTCCTCATGTACGTCAAACCCTTTTCCTGGTAGTTTATTTTAAGACTGATACATAATAGTACAGACAAGTCTAATATTAAATACAACATTCTGAACATTCTCCCCTCTCAGATTTATCGTATAAACATTCGATACAATGTTGACGCTATAAGAAAGAGAGATTGGGGGATAAAGAGATAGTATTGACAGTGTGAA
>JAPKID020007583.1:0-10210 GCA_026931265.2 Tropidonophis doriae
TCTATCTATCTATCTATCTATCTATCTATCTATCTATCTATCTATCTATCTATCTATCTATCTATCTATCTGCTATCAGCTATCTAGCTATCATTATCTATACATACATACCGGTATGTACATACGTACCTACATACACATATATACATACATACATACCAGTGGTGGGTTGCAGGCGTTACTTGAGCCTGCCCAGAGGGCTCACTCGCCTGTCCAATACCTGTCCTTTAAAGCCTTTGGCGCTTCCATGCATGTGCATGGTGCGCACTGTGCCTGTGCAATGCTTCACTGAGCAGCTTGTGGAGGTGTCGCTGGCAAGTATGATGCATGCGTGCACAGCGCACGTTCATGTGGATGACACCGGTCCCGTTTCAACTGTACCAGTTGGAATGGGATCCAGAACCCACCATTGATACATTCATACGGTATATTCTTCTGGGGAAACTCTGAGGCAAAAAAATAAATAAATGTCTAGTTCCCTATGGTACCTCAACCACAGTTTTTGTCTTTCTGGGTTAGTGTAGTCTTAGAACACAGACTAAGTTTCAAGTTTTTGAATGAGATGTATTATAATGTATGATACCTGATTATTCCAACAGTTTTCAAAAGCAGTGTCCTAAAGTTCTGACCATTAGATCTGGCAAAGAAGGCACGTTGCAAGTACCATATGCTAGAAATGTGCATTTGGTGGTTCCTTCCCAGGAGGTGAGCCTTCTTGCTATGGTGCCAGCCTTATGGAGTATTCTGCCCACCAAACCTAGACTATCTCCATCCCTGTTAATATTCTGGACGTCCCTCAAGATCTGGTTAAACTTCAAGGTCTTTTGGAACCAATCAAACTTTCAGATGGTTACCACTATTGATATATTTACTCTCTCCATGACTGTGGTTTGCTTATTTTATTTTTTTAATAGATTTTAATTTTAGTAATGTTTTGTATTCATATACTTGTCGGTTTTAGTTCATTGTTGTATGCCACCAAGAGTCATTTCTTATAAGATGGGTGACTGTATAAATTTGATAATAACTTTGACAAACAAATAAACAAATAGTGCTGGTGTTAATTACCCCAGAGTTGATAGGACACTTGTAATAAGCAGCTGGCAAACAGACTGGATTGAACCTGACAGGGTTAATATTTTTATGTGAAGTTTGATTTCTTTCTTAAGGCTAGCTGTGTATCGCCCAATTTACAGAAACATAAAACCCAAGAAAAGTTATTTTATATCTCCCTCCCGTGTGAGAAAAGTGGCGGAAGGACAGAGAAGGGAATTAAAAATAATAGAGAAGCCACCATGGAAACTGTGGTGTGGTAGATGGTGTGCCACTCACTAATGAACTCTTCATCCATCATGGATGCTGAAATTATTGAGTTCATGCTGGCAATGGACGATTTCTCTGCTTTGCTGCCACTTAAGGCTCATTATACCTGCCCGTTAGGTCAGCCTGCTTAAAAACGTAACATCTCTTCATGACTCCATAATTAATTTTGCTATACAAGTAAAACCTTCTACTTCAGAAGGTGTCAACATCCCTCTTCATCTCTTGGGAGCCTGATAACATCGAAAGCCTGTGCTGATATTTGGGTGATTAATCTTGGAACCCCCAGACACAATTCAATGTTCAATTCAAGTGCTCTCATTGGTTACAGATTACAGACAGTCCAGGAACTACTTTTCAAATTACTCAACACATATAGGAAAAGATGGACAAACAAAATGTAAAACACAGTATACTTATGGTTGTTAAGCCTGGACTTTATTCTGTCCTTTTCAACCTAGTGACTCTGGGTAACCACAGTATAGAAATCATAAAATAAGAACAATAAAAAATAATTCAGAACAAGGTAACCAACGATCCAATTAAAATCTTCCCAGAATCTTTATGTTTTATGTAGACAAACTAGGATGAAATATTAACTTTGTTTTTGACTTACACATCCTGCTGAGACTTAAAGTGGGTAGCCTTTATTTATCCTATGGCAGTGATGGCTAACCTTTTTTGGCTCGCATGCCAAAAATGGAGGGAGTGCAGGGGGGTGGTGCACGGGTGTGTCACACCCGTAATGCTATGCGCATGACCACATCATGCATGCATGCATGACCAGCACTCCAGAGGCTTTATAGGAGCCTGGGGAGGGCAAAAACAGCCTCCCCCCCCCCGAGACCCTCTGGAGGCTTCAAGAGCTTCCGGCAACCAGTTTGTTTGTAGTGTTGTTTTTTCCCCTCCAGAGCCTTCAGGGAAGCCTCCTGAGGGCTCCTGATTGCTCTGGAGAGCTAAAACCAGCCCTATGAGCAAACCAGAACTCTATTCCCAATTTCTGGTTTACCCATAGGGCCGGTTTTTCGCACTGCAGAAGCTTCAGGGAAGCTCCTGAAGCCTACAGAGGGCGAAAAATGGGCTCAAAAGAAGGCCAAAGTCAGCTGGGCATGCGCGCCGGCCAGCTGACAAGGCAAGCCTCGTGTGGCCTGACAAATGGCTCCATGTGCCACCCGTGGCATGTGTGCCATAAGTTCATCATCATGGATACAGAGTCTCCTGCTTGAGTAGGGAATTGGACTAGAAGACCTCCAAGATTCCTTCCAACTCTATTATTCTATGTTCTAAGAGATAAAAACTCATACAAGCTCCGGTTATGTATCCTTCTGATCAGGTTTTTCTGACTTTTTGGTAGATCCCCCATCGAGATTGTAACCAAGGATAAAATATTTCACTACTATTGTTAAAGAGTTACGTGAGATCAATGTTGTTGAAAACAGGTCTAAGAAGAAATATTCCACACTTCAATCTTATGTATATATTGTCTTCTATGGAAAAACCACTGAATTTGGTGGAATTTGCTCCCTGATAGCCAGGAGCTGGATTGCTATTTTAATGTCCCATTAGTTATACCAAGGATTAAAAATGTAATGCATTGAATGTATTCTAATTAGCACAACTTGCGTGAATACATGTTCAGGCTTGACTGCAGTGGGATAAACATCCTGTGTAAACATTTGCTGGATTACTTTCCAAACAGTAAGTGATTTGCCTCTGTTATGTAGTGTAATCTTTTATTTTCAGAATGAAATTAATGGTGAAACCCTAGAGAACAAGTAAATCTCAACAAAATTATGCAGATACTGTAGATTTATTTTAGCTAAGCTAGTTGAAATGCAGCTTTTTCTCTACTTAGCATATTTTCTACTAGACAATATATATAGCCCAACCTGGGTCTAGGTTTTCTCACATAGGGATTTTCCTAATATGAAAGGTCTGCCATCCTTGGGAAAGAAATTGATCCTATTTGGTTCTGCCCTCTGCATTCTGCATTCCTAGTTTCCCCCTGGCATCTCCTTTCATTCTGAGAAATGCTTTCGGCCACAAGTCTGGTCACACAGACACACCGCCAATTTTCTGGCATTGTCTGCTTGTGTCTTCCTGTTTTCGTGCCAAGATTCAGTGTCACAATAACAAATCATCAGGATAAGAGTTTTAATCCACTAGACTCTTGCTAAACCATTAAAAAGCTTCTGCTTAATTATCTTTGAATTCCTGTGACTTTGCAAAACTTGTAGTTTGGAGCGAATGTTCATGTTCTTTGTTTCAGGTTGGTTACTTCTATCTGCACAAGAAGGCTCTGCAGTATTTTTTTTATACTGGGCATTACAAGAGGCATAAAGTGAAATGCCAACAGAAAACAATGGAAGTTAGTAGTTGTAAAATGGAGGATGCCAGAGAAAGATGACAAAACAAGACAGCTAGCACAACATATTCCATAGGCATCCTTATGTATGTCTCCTGGACAATTCATAATTCTTTTTTTTTTTTTGTTTAGTAATCCAGTATCTTTCTTTCTTACTGTAGAAACATACCTTCCAGTGTTTGAGTGTATTCAGTGCTGGTATGATATCTTGCAGTTGATTCACAGATTTCATAGGTGCAAAGTTGTATGTTCTTTAATTCCACCCAACATTTGCTAATGAGTGGGCTTGTATCCAATATGTCTTTTCACTATCTTACTTTTTCCATAATTTGCGTCGTGGGATAAGGTATCAGGTAATGCTTAAAAGATTCATTCATAGTCATCTGAATATCAAGAAGATAAATTCACAGTAGTTATTGCCCATTAGAAGACAGTTTTAGCCTTTAAGGGGACACGTTTGTTCTTTTTTGCACATGGATGTTATGCAGCTTCATACAACCTGAATGAAATCCATGCAATTTCACTAAACATTGGACATGTTGAATTGCCATGTTGAATTGCATGGAAACTGTGTTACAAGCTTCAACATCAGATGGTAGCTTGTAGCAGAGCTGAGTCACAAATTGATTCTTAAATGTCTGGTTAAAAGGTTTTTTGTTTTTTTTTGTTCGCTAAGAATTGAAATAAACTCCTCAGTGCAAAAGTTGTAAGAAAAACAGTTAACAAGCAATTTTTTGAAGTGATTAGAAAAGGGAGTTTGCAAACTTAGTGTCCTTTTGAAGGTAAAAAACGTATTTTGAATAAGATGGTTATTCCCAGAGCTCTAAACCAACTAGAGACTACTATCTTAGTCTCCTCACGAGGAGCACTTGTGGATGATCTCAAGTCCTCTCCTTGTCTGGAAAGGAATAGAGCCAGTCTGCTCACCAGTTCTTTGTTCGACTGAGGTCATCAGCTCCACTATCTGCAGAGGTGTCTTCAGTTCATGGTTTCTTCTCCAGAATTCCCCCGTAATGATAGGAACACATTTCTTGTGGAAACTGCACTAAGGCCCTTATGAAATATGGCTGATGATAGCATTGGAACAGGTAGTCCCAACTTTCTGACTCTTCCTATGAGTCAGGTAAATTTTAAAAATGAACAAAAAGAAAAACTTAAGTAAAGGAAAAATGTTTGCAAAATTCAGGTCATTTTGTCTTAATCTTCTTGTGTCACATGGGAAAAAACATAAAGTCACACTTCCCTTGTGACAAAATTGTGAAAGCGGGGATCAGAGGCATCTTTCAAATTAAATTCAGGTATTATAATTACAAAAACATTGAGTTTACTCTGAACACTGTTGTTATCACAGAAAAAAAATACTCGTAACCTATTTTTTTAATATAGTTATATATATTTACTTGAAGAGTGGCTCTGCCATTTATATGATTGAAGGAGTTGGTTTCAGGAGAAGTATGAGAGTCTATGTGAAAACTAGTCCAATGGCTTCCATTTGGTTAACCTGCAGATTGCAACCTTAGCCCACCTCAAATGATCATGTTTCCCAAATTATTTCAGTTTTGCTCAATATCTGTTTACCACCATACAATTCAAATGGAAGACTAAAATACCGGTTTCATGATTGCAGAAATCCTACTGGGGTCTAACATAATTTTCCTTCTTGTCAGGGCAGCAAATTGTGTTGATTTTCAGGCTCTGCTTCCATTCTTGAAATGATGCTATTAACATAGCCATCCACGTGAAACTGTGCAATGGACAAATAAAATATAATAATAGACTTGGGGAAAAACATTGGTCTAAATTGCACACTTGAGCTCTCTGTTCTCTGAGTCTACAAGCGGTATCATTTCATCTAACATTTTTAATGATTAACAGCAATCGTTTTCCACCCAATAGAGCTTCTTCCCCCCTTTCCATTCCAAACTATTTGGTTATTTCACGGCTGCAAAGAACATATAGCTATTTTGAATATTGATGAATGAATCAGTCAGTTTTGCTGGATTACCCAAACATTAAACATACGTTGAACCTTTTTTTTTTTTAGCCCTGAAAGCATAATTTCTGCATGGTAGGAAATTTCACATGAAAGTAAGCTGGGTACGCTAGATAAAATATCTGAAAGGAAAAATCTAGCAAGATTAAAAAGCATAGTTTCTAATGAATGGTCTTTTTCATACCAGTACCCTACAGAAAGATTCGGGCAAATTGGTTATACTGACTGGGAATTCTATTAGCTTTAGTTGCAAGTTATCTGGAAGACATTAGATTAGAAACCGTTGCCTTGCAGCTTTTAATTGCAGCATATAAATGAAGTAAAGAATTAGAAAAGACAACAATCAACCTAATGTTTCTCCTTTTACCAATCAATAACTCAATAAGCCTTCATCAAAAGTATAGGGTAGGGGAAATTAAAAAAGAAAAATGGTAGAAAAAGTAATGTTTTGCACAGAATAGCAAGTTCTGACAACTGTGTCATCTGGTTTATCCCACAAGTCCCTCATTTGCCATTTGGACTATGACAAAAACAGTAGGTAGCTTGTAAATGGGAGGCCTCATCAATCTGAATCTAACTACACGGGATACTGACTGCATCACTTGAAATTATGTCTTTGTTTTGTTTCCACTTCTTTTCTGGTGATTTACAGTTAATGTATTCAGTCTGATTTATAGTAACCTTGGCGTGGGAGAAAGGATCTTCAATTCTTCTACTGCAATAACAAAATAGACCCAGAATTGCTTGGGAGCATCCTGTTTAGAGGAAACTTGAATAACAACAGAGGGGCGATGCCATTGACACAGAAGACTGGGGAGAGTCTAGAAAAATGTATACAGACAGTACAAGAAGGAAATCCACTGGCAATACAGGGGAAGAAGCTTTTTATTTCACTTTTAAATTTTACATGGTTTACAGGTGATAACAACGGCCCGAATGCATTCCAATCTCATTCCTATCTGCTAAGAAATACCATTGAATTTAGCATGGCTTACTTCCCAGAATTAAATTGTAGTCTTATGAATTCAGTTAACAAGCTGCTAAAATTTATGGATGCAGAAGTGGAAAATGGAGTAGGGTGCACTGTTCTGAAAGTTCTTAGTATTGTTTTTCTGTGTGAATGAAGACTTTACCAGTTTCCTTAATATCTGTTGATTAGTTTATACTGCATTTGACTATTTTTAATGCTACTCTAAGGGACGTGATGGCTCAGTGGCTAAGATGCTGAGCTTGTCGATCAGAAGGTCAGCGGTTCAGCAGTTCAAATCCCTAGTGCCGCGTAACAGAGTGAGCTCCCGTTACTTGTCCCGCCTTCTGCTAACCTAGCAGTTCGAAAGCATGTAAAAATGCAAGTAGAAAAATAGGGACCACTTTGGTGGAAAGGTAACAATGTTCTGTGCACCTTTGGCACTTAGTCATGCTGGCCACATGGCCATGGAGACATCTTCGGACAGCACTGGCTCTTCAGCTCTGAAACAGAGATGAGCACCGCCCCCTAGAGTTGGGAACAACTAGCATATATATTTGTGAGGGGAACCTTTACCTTTACCTTACCTTTGATGCTACTATATCTTCAATTCAGAATAAAATGTAATCCTTTTTGAATCCTTTTACTTTTCAATCCTATTCTGTATGTGTGTTGTTTTAACCTTATCTTGGGAGATAGGTCATCAGATATATGAAACATAAAATATATAATTGAGCTATTGGACAAGAGACCTATTGAACTGGTTACAGTTGAGCAGGGGATCATTGCTTACTAAATACTGCATAGTTAGAGAAGTATTCTTTCTTTGCATGAAGTAGACATTTTCCTCCCTATTTCAGCTTTTCTACCCTAGAAGCACAGGGTAACACCATTGAGGTCAGGGGTTTCCTTAGAGTGTAGTCAAAAAAAAAATCAAGATGTGGTTGTGATGATACAATTAAAGCTCCACTTGGTTTTTATGTTTTCATTCTGTCATGGTTGCCATCTTGACTTTTTAAACCACACCCTGCAGACACCCTTGGCTGATGTAATAGATATTACTATAGCAGTCTAATATTTTATAAAGTCACAGAATCATAGAAAGGAAAGATTTGAAGGGACCTTGAAATCTACTCTCATGCCCCGCACAGGAATCTTATACAGCAGCATTCCAGACAGATCACCATCCAAGCTTCTGTTTGAAGGTCTCCAAGGTCTACTATTTCTTGAGTGTCATCCATTCTTGAACAGGTCTTCTTGCTAAGATATTTTTCTCAGTGCCCAATCAACATTTTTTCACTGCATTGAAAGGCATTGTTCCTTCTCCTGTCTTCTGAAATGATTTTAAACACCCTTCAGATACTAGAAAAAAGTTATCATGTCTCAGTCTATTTTCTCCAAGTGATACGTACTGTACCTAATGCCTTAGAATTTTGTTTTTCTTTCAAGCTGTTTATTTTAGTGATTGTCCTATGAGGCCATTTTAGTTTTTTGATATCCTTCCTAAAACTTTCTGCTCAGAACTGGTTGCAAAATTGAGATAAACTGTAACTTATCTTGACAATAAAGTTATTACATTACAGTTTAATATCCCATGCAGAAATGTCATCTGTTAGGACCCATGAACAGAGCCCTTTCTGCCCTGGCATCTGCCCTTTGGAACTTCAATTGCTTTTACATTGGCTCTGTTCAGCTTGGCACAAGGCCACTGATCATGTATATTTTGGTTTCGTAAGTGGTTCCTGGTGTTTTAGATGTTTCTATGTTGGTTTTAACATGTTTTATTGAATTGCTCTTTTTAACCATTGTAAATTACCCAAAGTCACTTAGGTGAGGTAGGCAGCCATACAAATGTAATGAATAAATGAATGAATAAATAAATAAATATTCTTTTTATAAATATAAATGCTTTTATAAATGCTGCTCAGTATGGTCTATTCAGTGATGGCTAACTGTTTTGTCCTTGCATGCGGAAAGCACCCATGCATGCAATAGTGTGCATGCCAGACGTGGGTTGCTCCTGGTTTGGCCTGGATCAGGCAAACCAGTAGTAGCAGTGGCGGTACATCCACCCACCCATCTGGATGCTTCTACACATAGGCAGAAGTGTCTCAAACATGCCTGAACCAGTAGTAAAAATATTGGCAACCCACCGTGCCCACACCCATAATGCAATGTATGTGTGACATCCCCCATGCACCCTGCCACTGCACATGTGTGTACAACCCTATTGCTTTCTTCTGACCCCATGCATGCGCACACTATCCCCCCTACACCCTGTTTCGGGTCTAGCAGGACTCCCTAAAGCCTCCTGGGGCCAAAAACAGGGCATGGGGGATACTGCACCCCCCCCCGGTGCTCCCCTGCCCCCATGCATGCATACACAATGCCTCACGCATGCATGGGTATCTTCAGCATGCATGGCAGAGACCCAAAAATCACCTGGCCAGTGGGAGGTGGTCACGCATGCATGTTGGAGCTGAGCTTCTCTGCTCACATGCCTGCAGAGAAGGCTTTGTGTTCCACCTGTGGCTTGTGTGCCATAGTCTTGCCATCGTTGGTCTATCCCAGTGGTCAGCAAACTGTGGCTCGCGAGCTGCATGCGGCTCTTTGGCCCCTCAAGTGCGGCTCTTTCTCCACCCTCGCCGACGGTGGGACTCCTGGGACCCACCGGAAAAACCCTCCCTACGGGCCGCCGATTCCCTTCCTCCCTACCCCCCGCAGAACCGCCCCAGCCGGCATGCCGGCCATTTGTCTACTTCCAGGGGGTGCGGAGGCTCCACGGGCAGGGGGAGGGAATTTCCTCCAATTGCCTGGAAGTAGCCTGGCTTGCCCATTCGCCCGCCCACTTGTTCGCTCGGGCTACTTCGAGAGGTGAGAAGGCCTTCCCCACCCCACACGGAGTGGGCGGGCGAGCAGGCAAGCCAGGCTACTTCCCGGGTGATTGGAGGGAATTCTGTCCTGCCACATTCGTTCGCTGTGGAGGCTCTGCGGGTCGGGGCAGGGAATTCCCTCCAATGCCCTGGAAATAGCCTGGCTCGCCCGCCTGCCCGCTCGTTCACTCGGGCTACTTCGAGGGGTGAGAAGACCTTCTCCACCCCACACAGAGCGAGTGGGCGAGCCAAGCTACTTCTCGGGTGATTGGAGGGAATTCCGTCCCGCCACACTTGTTCGCTGTGGAGGCTCTGCGGGTCAGGGCAGGGAATTCCCTCCAATGCCCTGGAAATAGCCTGGCTCGCCCGCCTGCCCGCTCGTTCGCTCGGGCTACTTCGAGGCGTGAGAAGGCCTTCCCCACCCCACACAGGGACCTGGGACGAAGCAGGGACCAGCACCCTGACCGCCGTCGAGGTGGGGGGATTCCCCGCAAGCCGTCCATTCGCTGGGGGCTCTTTAAAAGAGCCCCCTAGCCCCCGAAAGTTCCGCCGGAGCGACCAAGCAGCAGACGGATCAAAGACCCATCTGTTGCCGCCGGCCAACCGGAAGGAAGTCACTTCCCATGATCTTGATTCTATCCCTCTGTTTATGCAGCCTAGAACTGTGTTGGCTTTTTTGGCAGCTGCTGCAC
>JAPKID020007584.1:0-10210 GCA_026931265.2 Tropidonophis doriae
ATGCCCTCCAAAATTTCTTTGTATACCCTACACCCCTTTCCTAGAAAAATTGAAAAACCAATAAAACTTTTTTACAACAAAGACCATAATGGAAGCATGACATTTTGCAGTTTGTTGTCTGTTGAATAAAAGATGGACCTCAATAATGCTAAGGAATTAACAATATGAGATCTAATTCAGATATAAAAAATAGCCAAAACCTACTTTGTAAGTCATTGTATACTTATTAGTTAAAAGTATTTGATGCTGTATCTACATCAAATGATTTTGTAATGGCTGTTGACGAAACATTTGCCAATGATGGTCTGATGGGAGAGGGGAATAGAGAGAGAAATCAAATTTGAGGAAGGCTAAACTTAGCATAGGATAAAACTGTGAATATAAAATATATCCTCAAAATTAGATTTTTATTTTTTTTAAAAAATTGGCATTGATTAAAAATTAGCATTGATTGTTACTAGCTACTAATATATGAATTAATATTTATTAAATAGTAGTTACTAAATTTGTCCTTGTGAAGCAGCAAGCAGAGTGTTAGTTTAATTTGCTTCCTAGCTGGCACAGTGAGCCTGGAACAGACTTTTTTCCAATATGTTTTCATAGAAAGGACAATATTTAAATTGTTTCCCTTGAGTGTATACGTGATTGTACCTAATTACACATAAAATATGCACTCAAAATGAGAACATTTGGTTGTTTTACAAAGCTATAATATTTACCATTGTTTGATTCTAAAGTTTGAAGAACACAATACAGTATGCATAACATGTATATCAGCCAAGTTCATTTGAAACATCAGCTGTCTCTGTAATTAGGATGCTTATCATTTAACTGGGTTTTGGCCTTGTATTATATTTGGACTCTATAATGTTTAGACATCTGTCCTTGAATTAGATGCCTTAGTGTTACAATATGTTCTGTTTGCATTCAGCTTAGTTTGATTCCAGGCAATTTATATGTGATTTTTTTCCCCCCAGCTAGAATTCTTATTCTAACTGGGGGGAAAAAATGCTAGAATTCTTATTTATTGAGTCAAAGCCAGTGGTGGGATTCAAATAATTTAAGAACCGGTTCCCTGCCCTAATGATTTCTTCCAACAACCAGTTCGCCAAACTGTTCATAAAGTTAACAATTGGTTCTCCTGATACGAACTGGCTAAATCCCATCACTGGTCACAACATTACATAAAATAGGAATTCAGTTATTTTTACAGTAAAAGTATGTGCATATTTTCAATCGAAGAAGTGATAACCAAAGGCTTTGTCAATTTTTATTCATTTATTTGAAATTATATTAGTAAATTGTGTGATTTATAAACTCCTTTGCGTATTTTAAATTTCCTTTCATTCTTGGTCAATAATAAATGTTTTACTCCTGCAGAACCATAACATTTCAAAATAAATACTTTCTTTGTAATAAACGAGCAATTCAAGAACTGAAAGTTTTATTATATTATAGTAACACTGCAAGATTCTGCATAAACCTGTACCTTAAAATCAATAACAGGATGTTCAAAAATATTTGCAAATCTCTGTCAAATAAAAAGTATTTCGGAGATTATGCCCAAAATTTTGTCTCTTTAGTATAGTATTTTTAATATCAGAGTTTAGTGCAGGTGGTCCTCCACTTACAACTTACAACTACAATTGAGCCAAAAATTTATGTTGCTGACACAGTTGTTAAGTAAATTTTGCTCCAATTTATTACCTTTCTTATCACTGCAGTCACAGATGTTCTCTTTCTACTCATACAGTTGCAATAATCATGGTTAATAATTATTCTCAACATGTCCCCAGTTCATAGGTTGCTTTTAATCAATATATGATGGACCCTAAAGTATACTGTGCACCAGCAGTTAAATTAAAACTGAATAGTGACATTTTCTTGCAAATTGATTGCTTTTTTTAATCATTGCTTATCCTAATACCATCTGTGTGAGAAATGTTTGATCAGTAAAGCATTATCAGTGTAAATAAATACGGTATGGATAAGAGGAGGTGATTAAATTGTTATTTACATTGGTGGAGTTCTACTGAATTAAACAGAACAATATTAATATTAGTAGTCCTTGAATCACTCCTCTTTAAAAGGGTATTATTAAAACAGAATGGATAAAATGTAATCTTTTCTTCAGTATCAGTTAACATATTAAGCCTTATTCATTAAATCCATATTTCTGATATGCGTTATGTCATAATTATCATGAACTTTTATTATCTTTGCCAAATTATCCTTGCTGTTCTTTGAGTGATTTAAGCTGGACAGATTTTTCCATTTCATGCTACACAAAAAAAGCAATTCATTAGTGCTTCTAATGACAGTTGAATTCTATCAACCATTATAAATGGTGACCTATTTACAATATGGTTCGGAGAGTTCTCAGTACCTAAATTTGGGTTGAAATGGTCATGCCATCCAGAAAACTAAGCTCAAAATTTTATTGGAGCTAAAATTTAAACTGGAACAATGAATTTAATTGGGCACTGGTTAGTAAGCAAATAATATGCAGAAAATCCATATAGTTAGAAGTCTATAAAGCCTAATGAAGCTACTTTCCACATATTCAGGAATCGTTAGGCATAACATTTTAAATCTAGCTATAATCCATTGCTGTACTAAGCCATATTACCTTGCAGATTGCATAGAATATCTAATTTAAAATTGCTTATGCTAGCACTTTGCTGAGATGAATTTCTTGTTACTGTTGCAATCTCCCCATATAAAATGTTTTTGTTTTCCTTTGGATATATTTATTTTTGGTGTTTCAAAGGGATTAGGCCATGCTCTCTTACTCAGAGGATATGTCTGCATAAAGTTATATATAAAACATTTAATGACACTAGCTTGCATTCATAGAGCATTGCCAAATGCTAAAATAAATCATTAAGCTGCTGTGTATCTGAAACGAAAAACCTTTCATATTTGGGATTGAGAGCAAAGGAGATGCTTTTCTACATCTACATCTACATTCTACTTCTACATAAAAAAGCATAAAGCTGGGATGAGCAAATCTTGCAAAGGAGATATAATTCATGGAGGGACAAAGAACAATTATCAAAATAACCCAATGCTTTAAGGGTCACTTTCTCTGCTATCAAAGCAATTGATCCAAAAAGGTATAACCAGACTGGTTGGTTTTTTGTTTTTCTTTAACGATGATTCTCAGTCATCCAGGTAGAATTGTCTGACAGTTGAGTCACGGCAGTGAGACTTATTTGCTTGTTGGTTTGAAATGTATTGATGCTTATCCAAGTAACTTCTTCAGTCTGAACCAAGTTAGTTAGGGGAATCTGAGTAGGCAGAGAGTCGCTGGAACCCCCTAAGAATTTTAAGATTTGGGTCATTCAGACAATTCATCAACTTGTTCCGACTGAAGAAGCTGCTTGGAACCAGTATAACTTGGGTGTGGATGTAAATGGACAATAGAGATCAAGGGGAACAGTTATGTTGTATAAAGGATAAAGTTAAATTGGAAAGTACAATGAATATTGCCTAGTTTTGTCAGATAACAAAGGGAAGGTATAAGAATGATAACTGCCTTTGACACTGAAGCCTGGCAACTTAACAGAAGCATAAGTGCTAAAGATATGTGTACCCAAGAGTAGGGCAAAGCTACAAGTCACTTGGATTTGAGGCATCTAGTGAATGTAATAATTTTACAATGTTTTTCTTCTTTAAATTCCCTTTCGGTTTGACCTTTCTATACAACAGTGGTTTTGGCATTCTTCCAGTAGAATATTGCAATCAGAACAAAGATTTTAGTGGTGAGTTACTCTGATCTCAAATGACTTTCTTCTCTCTTTATGAAAAGGTCATTGTATGTGAATATGAATTCTATAATTTCGCTTCTGGCAAAGATTGATCCATTTAATGTTAACATAACAGAAATATTGGTTAATGTGGCATACTCTTGAAATGAAGTTTATGGATTTTGCAGTGTTTATAGTTTGTTATTCCTTCATTTGGCATGTAGGACAAAGATATACTCATTTCTTCTCAAACTTGATGGGGTTTCAATAGTTTCTTTTACATAGCTGGTCATTGGTAGTTAACCTATCAAGCATTGTACTGAGAGTAGGCTAAGATATTTTTGTACCATTTCATTCCCTATTTTTGACTGTATAATTAGGACTTTTTTTGATAAAGAATTACTTGTAAGTTTATTACTGGTATAAACCTGTGATAATAAAAAATGTATAACTTGCTTATTTAGCCCATCTTTTTCCAGAGGCAGACTACTAAGAAATTGTAGGCTCAATTATTAGCTATATTACTATTTATGATTTCATTCTTCCTACAAGTAGCTGGTGCATTGTAGATTTATTCATTGACTCCTAAAAAATTGTGATGAAATATTGGAAATATTAGTCCTTCCATATTTGCCTTACTACATCCAAAAGGCAGACTCTGAGAAAGACTCCATTATCTGTCCCCATCAGATATACAACTTTCAGGAGGCTGAATACTAGACGTATAGGATATATCCCTTTCTGTACTGGTTCTATGGTTATGATTCTCCTTTTAAGAAAGTTTGCCTTGGTTTATTTGGGCTAATTCTTTCTTATTGTATTGTATTGTTATACTATTTAGTTGCTGGTTTCAAATTAGTACTGTTGGGATCTGTTCAGGGACTCTGAAAGTTAAGTCATGTATGTACTGTAAATAATATAATTTGCTTTGTTAGTTTATTTGGATCTAGATGGACGTCAGTGAAGAATGTAATTCATCCCATCCTTGTGTTTGTGAGTGTGGTTTGTTTGCTTTTACAAAGGTTATTTGATTCCTATGAAAAGAATCTGTAGGCAACTCTTCATTTAACCAATAACTGAAATACCAATCTTCTGCAGCTTTACTTGCCTGCCCACATGCTAGACCTACATGTGATTATTGAGGACATAACTTTTATTAGTTTAGTTTGCTTATTGTACATAGCATCCCATCCACTTAAAGAAGAACCATTTATAATTAATCTATATAAAATTTATAATCTGTAAATTCAGGTTTATTTTATTAAACATAATCTGTTCTGTTAGCTGGGTTGCCTTGTATTCTTTAAACGTTGCACTGCCTTGTTTTTGCTTATTTCATATTTGCAAATTGTGAATCTATTGCATTACTATAATATCTAAGTAACCAAAAATATATGTATGCAGAATTGCAACATTTCTATTTACTTCAACCTCAATCAGAAAATGACTACAAAATAATGGAATCTCTATATAAAAGAACTGGCTAGTAGAAAATTCTCCAAGAATAATTTTGTTTGATCAATGTATATGAATTTCCAGGTGGTATCTAAGATGTTCAGAATCATATTCATAGTCTTGATCTTGAATAAAGAATTATACCTTAGGCTTTTTTAAAAAAAAATTCACAAGTGATTTTACATTGTATAGGCTAAGAATTAAAAGGTAAATTACCAGTTAATGAAGATTCTGGAATAATTGTTTGCATTTATTTTGTATTGTATTGTGTTGTGTTGTATTGCATTGCATTACATTGCATTGTATTGTATATCTATTGTATTGTATCTATTAAGCAGTAATTAGCATTTTAAATGTACCCCAAAATGGAAATTATATCATTCCATTCCCTTCCTCCCCCCCCATCTTTCTTTCTCCACTCATAACTGACTTTTAAGGCATATCAAAGATTGATTTGTTTTCTTCCCCAAACTACCTTCTTTCCAGCACACACTTTTACAAAATTAAATGTGTACTTCTGAAAGTGACAGAACACAATAGAAAAGATTTACCAAGTAACAGAAGGATTGAATCCTGCTTCAATATATGAGATGCATAGTTTTCCAAGAACGAAAGTAGGCCAAAGCAACATAAATAGTATGTTCTGCTATACAGAATATATAACTTTAAAATCTTTTTTCAGGAGCTGTCAATATTTAAAATTCATCTGTATTTATATAGACATTTATGTATATTGTTTCATATACATTTGTGAAGCATTATATAATCAAAAGATATTTGCCTCTCAGCAACCTATTTCACATATCATTTGATGTTGCTTAATTCAGTTTGACCTTAAGTGCAAACACATACATTATACTTTGTTAATCATGGTTTTATATCATAACATTGGAAAATCCAGGATATTATTTTTTCAAGAAACAAATAATGGCTTAGCACAAGGAATAAAAACCAAAAACAAAAGGAACTGTCCTGATCAATGGATCTGTCATTGTAAAGAGATGCATTCAGTGTCTGTCATAATAGCATGTATTAGGATGTCTATTCTACATATAGTTGCATAATTATTATGCACTTATATTAGGTATAGTTAGCAAATATCAGTAAAATGAAATGGAATGAAAATGGATCATGTCATTCAGTCAAGCAATAATACCCAGGCTTAATTAGTTTTATGTTAAATTAGTAACAAGTCAGCCAACACATACTGCTTAGAAATGAACTTGATATAAAATTATTAAGGTGGGTTGTCTATATAGTCTTTATAATCATTTTCCATATCTTGTTGTGTTTGCATATACTTAAGAATTCCTCCTGGACAATAGATTGCTGTTTCACTGACAATTTAGCCTATACTAGCTTTCTTTGTACCTCATGACCCCAAGCAGTGTTAAGAGCAATTAAGCAAAGTGATCTAAATTTTATGTTGACTTTGCAAGTTTTCTAGGTGGTATATTTAAACATGCATTAATTAAACAAAAATCTATGTAGTATGTTGGCCTATTACTATGGTAGCATTAGTAAACGAACCAACTGTTCCATACTCTTAAATGCCTGTTTTTAAGCTTTTAGACATTCCTTCAAGATCAGGGACATTATCCTGGAAAATTGGATATTAAAATCTGTATTGCACCAAGGTAGTTTTTATCATTTGCCTATTTTCTTAATGATCTCTGTAGCATTTTTTCATCAAGTATTTTACACCTGTTTTGTTTGCCCTTACATTACTATGAAGGAGGCCACAAATATCTGAGAGAAATAAAAGTTTAATGTTTGGCACTTGCTTCGCTAACTCCATGTATCATACTAAATCATGTTTATTTTAAATAGTTGAATATTTGTCTTTTATAACCCATACTTAATCTATATATACCATAATTTTTGGAGTACATGATGCACCTTTTCCCCTCCTAAAAGAGAGTGGAAATATTGGTGCATCTTATAAACTGAACACAGCCATTTTTGGCCTTTTGAAGTCCCACCTCGCATACCATTTTTGTTAAAAATGGGACATTTTTTTGCAAAAATTGAGGTGTGTTTTTCTCTTACTCCATCCCCCAGAAGCAGGCTTCAGGCTTCAGCAGGGCTGGGGGAAGGGGGAAATGCCCCTGCATTTTCTCCTTTCCCTAGCCTTGCTGAACCCTGTAGAGTGCTCCCGGGAACCAGGGAGGACAAACAACTTTTTTCTTACTTATCTCTTCGAAATCGTGGTGCGTCCAAAAAATACGGTAGTTTGCTATAGTTTATTCATCAAATGACAATTAATTCAGAAAAGTTCTAACACTTATGCCCATGGCAGAGAAAAGACTTATATTTTTCTGATCGAAATGCAGAGGTTGATTGCTACTGGTTTGCACTGGTTTGGGCGAACCAATAGTGGAAATTGCGACTGGGTTGCCGAAACAGTAGGGACGGCAGGCTCGTCACAACGCCAAACTGTTTCCCTGGTTGCTGCAGTATATGTTTTTGTCATTTTAATGTTCTGTGCATGCACAGACCTATTTACAGACAACTGCGCATGCACTCCGAACCGGCAGTAACGTCAGCAGCAACCCACCCTGTCCGAGTGTATATTGTTTTTGAAATACTGTTGACATCAGAATGCCCCCTAATATCTGACTTCTTAGAAGGTTTAAATATTTATTTACCAAGCATTGTTAAAATAGGATCAGTACTGAAACAGTCATGTTGTACTGTAAAGTAATATAGGGCTGCTGCTGAGATTACTGTTCCTAACTATGCTGAAGTTTTAAAAATACGCTCTATGTGTTCTTTTTTTAAGGCCCTTCAACCTGACATAATAGATTAGGCCATCAGTTTCTCTTCATTTTCCCATCTTAAGTTTCTGGCTGGAAGTAGTGAAGGTAATTTTTCCTAGTGACAGATGGCTGATTTCTCTGTCTACAGGACAAAGGTTGTTCTAGTTATATAATTTTGCTCCTGATCTTGGAATATTGGGTTCATGTAGATCAAAAATATCACATGATTATGTGAACAGTAAAGAGGTATATGAAGAAATATTTTATTAGTGGCAGATGCTTCTGAAAATATCACTCAAAATTAATTAAATTCAATACATAACAAAATATTATAAACAGAAACATGTTCACTATCTCAGGTACCCAAGGCAGAAATATACTGCAGCTTATTTGCTATCTATTTCGGGTAGGTCTTGTCCCATCAGAACAAAACAATTTGGAGTATTGTTTTGTGTCAGTAGCCAATAACATGCAATAGTAGATTCAAAGTGTGAAATTATTTATTCATGCTTTGTTAAATTTAACTGCAACATGAAATAAGCGATTACCTGTTTTGGATATAATTTCATAATCAAGACTCTAAAGGTCATTTGAAGTACTGTGCTAATTAATCTTTATTTCCAGCCTTCCTTAATTATTCTTGCCAGATGGTGCTTTATTTACGTTATTGCTTAGGGTTTCCAGCTGAGGCTGTTTGATTGTTGAAGAAAAACATGTGATGGCACCATAAGATAACTGTAATTGAATTGTTAGGTATGTTAGAACATTTGAGCCTTCTGTCCCTGCTTTAGCCTCAGCTGGGAAATAAGTTTGTTAACAAAGTGCTTTGGCATCTCATGCAACTTTAATGATATATAGAAACCTGCCTTGGAAAAACAGGAATGAACTATAGTGCAAACCCATTTCAGTAAAATGACATACAACCACATCCTAGGGCTTATTACCTCTTTAAGAGACAAAAGTGCAACTAATCAATTACTTTATAGGACATTATTTTCAGAAATGATATTTTGAATAACAGACTACAAAATTTTAAATTACCTGTATTACTCCAGACTAGGGTGTCAAATTCATATTGACATGTGACGTATTGGGACTTTTCCCCACTACACTAAATCGGGTACAGATGTGGGGTGTGACACATCTGGCCCCTAGGCCGGGAGTTTGACAACCCTGCTCTAGACACTGCAACCAGATACAGTGTACAACTTTTGTTAATAATTCTGGTAAAATGCTGCTAATAAAATATATACTTATAAAATATTTAATCTTTTTGGGTGTACTTCACTAGCAAAAGAGTAGGGCGCAGGTCAAAAACAATAATTTTACTAAATGAGGTTTTTGAAAACTCTGAACAGCTGTTCACTATTGCAAATAATTGGAAAGGAAAATCAAGTTAATCCTGTCAACCTCTATTTTTTCAGCTTTCTAAAGAATGAATGGCTTTTTTCTAGTTTTGGAAAATTACAATTGAATGTGAACTTTATTTGATATGCTTTATATAGTCTAATGTAGCAGAATATTGATGTGCTCAATAGAATTTGAATTTTTCAAAAACCAGACTATCTTGTATTAAATACAAAATAATTTTTGGATAAGACCCGGAGATATAAGTGGTGTAGACAAAACAGAATTGGAATAGTGGTCTTTGTCCTTAAGTCCAATGGATTCATTAGATTTGATTGATTAATATGTGTATATATTTGATATGCATGGTTATACGTACTGTACATATCAAAAAAGCAGGTCCATTACTTTGCAGAACAATTTCATCTATAGAAATCCATTCAAGCATGTTCTAATGTGCAATTCATTTAGAGACAGAGCTTGGCATCATAGTCCAGTTCATTTCTGAATGTTCATGAATCCTGATATATAATTGGAAAAGAATATGAATTCTAGAAAGAATGTAAGCCAGATATCATTTGATTTGTGATTGACATATAAAAGGAAGCCAAGACCAAAAAAAAGTGTATATCTTTTTTATAATGAATCCTCAGCATATTGCCGACAAGGCCTCTTACAAACCTACTCTGCTGTCACAAGTACACTCCTAATGCTATCACTATCTTCCTTGGCTAGGAAAGCAAACTTATTTTATCACACTTTACAGGGCAGCAAAGCAGGTGCAGCGGTAAGTGGAGGCAGGCTACTTAGTCCACTTCAGTTTTATTAATGATAATTTGCATTGTGGGCCTTCAAAACAGTGGCCACTTGGATGTACTTAAATCACCTGTTTGATTTTCC
>JAPKID020007587.1:0-10207 GCA_026931265.2 Tropidonophis doriae
TCGTCCTCCTCCTCCTGCTCCTCCTCCTCCATCATCTCCCCTCCAGGAACCAGGACTGTTTGAGGCCGATACAGTCAGCAACCAGCTACGATCCTCGGGAATCCTGGAGACCATCCGAATCCGCAAGGAGGGCTTTCCTGTCCGGATCCCCTTCCAGATCTTCATTGACAGGTGCAGAGGAGCCCCCTGGGATCCTTAGTCCAAAGCAATTCCGGCCTAAGATCAGAGCTCCAAGACTCCCAGGGATCCAAGGGTCAGAGCCGAGAAATCCACCTTCCAACCCAGGTCCGATCTGTGTCTCCTCAGGTACCGCTGCCTTGTGGATATCCGTAGTGACATCATCCCGGATGGGTGGAATTCTGTGGGGGTGCTGAAGAAGCTGTGTCCGGTCACCCCAGAGATGTACCGCATTGGCACAACCAAGGTAAAGCCACCACTGTGGATGATAGTTTAATTGTAGTTATAGAGGTTATGAAGAAGATATGGGGCTATAGAACAGACAGTAGATGGACATTGCACAGTGGAGACCCTGTGAAGGGCTTGGTGGCTTCTTCTCAACAGAGTCCACTCACAGGGTCTAGCTGGATGTGGGCATCAAGAGAGGATCTTTAGGGTCTCCTATGCCAGGTCTTCTCCATCACCAACCGTTCCATCTGGTCATGTGCCCATAGGAACAACCCAACATTACCTAAACCACCTTATTTTGCTGGTCCTTCACCTTCCTACCTTTTCTGCCTTGTGCATCCTGTCCCTTAGCTTTCATTGCCAAATGCCAACCATTCCTAGGCAAAAAAATATCACAACTTCAGTGCCATCCACCAATGAAGAGGAAGGGACTGTGGCCTCTTGGGCGTCTGTTTCTCCTCACCCAACTTCCTCTTCCAGCTCTTCATGAAGGAAAGCATCTACCAGCAATTGGAGGCCAAGCGGGAACAGATTGTGCACATGGCAGTGGTGACCCTCCAACGTTACGTCCGTGGCTTCTTGATCAAGAAACGCTTCTATGCCTTACGCTGCAAGATTATCCTCTTCCAAGCCCGGGCACGGGGTTACCTTGTCAGGTGCTGAGTTTGACTGTCCTGGAGAGCCTTGGGGGTGGAGGGGCTTGAGCAGAGTCTCTGCCATGGGTGGACCAACCTGCCATCACCCAAAGACTAACTCCTTTTCAGACTTAAGATTCTAATCCAGTGTAAATTCTAATTCTCTGCCCACTCAACCAAATATACTCTGAAAAAACCAGTTCTAGCTGGTTACAATGCAGTATTGCAGGCTGACTCTGCCCACTGCCAGGAGTTCAATCCTGACCGGCTCAAGGTTGACTCAGCCTTCCGTCCTTCCGAGGTGGGAAAAATGAGGACCCAGATTGTTGGGGGGCAAAAGGCTGACTCTGTAAACCGCTTAGAGAGGGCTGGAAATCACCGTGAAGCAGTATTTAACTCTTAAGTGCTACTGCTATTACTATAGGCTCTTCTAAGTCCCTCTCACCTTTCCACTCAGTCCCCCCCCCACCCCAGATAATAGCTTAGGGATCTCAGAAAACTCTGAGAGTAAGGGATGAGTAAGGGCCACTCAGGTGGACTTTCTTAACTTAGTAGGGTGGTTGAGGACTTCCCCGCAACTTGGTGTTCTCCAGACATGCTGGGGAACCTCTTCCACAATGGTCAACCAATATCCCAGCAGCTTTTCTGGATGGGTTGAGATGATGACTCTCCAATTGCAAATGTCCCTCTGAGTGGTCCACCTTCTCCCTCTGATGTAGATGCCTTTGCCATCCTTGGTCTGGCCTGTCTGTCCGTTAGTGGGTTTTGATTTGATTTTTTACCCTGGGTAGGAGAAAATGTTGTTGAGACTTGGGGTGATCTTTCCAACCTCCATCCCGGGGGTTTCCCGTCCTGCAGGCAAAAATGTGGGAGGCTGCGTCAGACGCTCATCAAATTCAGATGCCTGGTACGCATCTATATGAACCGCAGGAGGTACCTCAAGGTGAGGCTTTGGGGTGGGGGGGCTGCATGCAAACTGGGGAAACTGAGGATAGGGGATCAAAAATTGCCTCCGTCACTTGGCGTCTACTCTGCATGGTGGATGACAATTCCCACATTCTGTGATCAAGGAGAAAGCCCCAATTCCTGGGGAAAATTTCCACATTCTTGGGGCCCTTTCCAAGGAAAGTACTCTCTCCCTGCACTTAGGTGCTCTGGAATAATTGGATCGCCTTCTAATAAAATTCTATTAATGGGGAGCAATGCTTGGGTGACCTTAGAAATCTCACTCTGATTTCAGAGGAAAGACGAGGAGCGTCGAATTGCAGAAGAGGAGAAGAAGAAGGTTGAGCAGGTCATTCTCTGGTGTTTCAGGGTGAACTGGGGGCATGGGGGTCAGTCTGAAGATGTTCCTAAGCACACCCTCACTCCCAAGGCAAATCCATAGGGTCTTCATACTTTTGAGGAGAACTTGGGCTGCAGAAACTGATAACTTGCATATGCAGCTGGAGCAATTTCGTCACTGGCATAATTAGACTCATTTTTCTGGGTTCCACTAGGAACTGAATCAGCGAGAAGTCATGAAAGTCGCAGACTTGGAGATCCCAGCTGACCTGGTCGGACTCTTAAACACAGTGGCTGGTAGGTCACATGATCCACTACGAGCCAAGGGAACGTCAAGAGGGTGGCCAGATGAACTTCTCCAAGGATTTTAGAAGGCGGATCTTTGAGGTCCCACTAGGATAATGTTCCCAGGAATTGGAGGTTAATTCCTCCTCTGTACCACCAGTGGCAAGCTGAGTAGACCACAGCATCTTGGCTGTCAGAAGGCACCAGACCCTGAATTGTTTGCCTAGAGCTGCCACTCTTTAGCCATAGCCCTGTTGCTCTTTCCTTCCAAAGGAGCTCAGGACAGGTACATTATAAGCGCCATTCCCCGCCCCCCCCCAAAAAAAAAGAAAAAAGAAAAGAAAGTACTTGGATGGATCTTCCACTTGCATTCTGGGCCCCAGGAAAGAGGGGGCTGCATCTGACATCATAGACAGGGGTGAAATCCAGCAGGTTCTGGAGAACCGGTAGCAGAAATTTTGAGTAGTTCGAAGAACCGGCCAACGCCACCTATGGCTGGCCCCAGAGTGGGGTGGGAATGGGGATGTTGCAGTATCCTTCCCCTGCCACACCCACCAAGCCCACTGAGCTACATCGCGCCCACTCAGCCACGCCCACATAACCTGTAGTAAAAAAAATGGAATTTCACCACTGATTAGAGAGAACCTATTGCCCAGTTGACACGGTCCAGCCAACGTTTTGTGGCATTCTGGTGAGTGAACGTAAGGGGTTAGGATGGGGGAGCCTCTCCTTTGCCTTCTGCACTGGCTACTTCCTGTTCCTCGTAGTTCACAAGCAAGTGAACGAGGAGTGTGTCGTGCCTGTCCCTCCACCCAAGATGAAGGCCAGGTCCCAGCTTGCCCTGCCTGTTGACATCAACAATTACCCCATGGCCAAGTACGTGCAGCTCCACTTTAAGGTAAGGGTGACGATGCTGGGCTTAATGGTGTAAAGGCTTCTTCACTCACACCCCTGTTGGGAAGTAGACCCAAAGCTGGTATTTGTGGCTGAGTTTACAGGCTGCATTTAGCCCTGGGTTGGGTTTAAAACATGGCTTGTTGGAGGAGTCGCTATGGCTGGCGTTGCATGTATCCCTTAGGAAATCAAGAGTTGATTTGACTCACAAAACACATTAATAACCCTACATCGGATTACAAGCTACCATGAGTAGATTCATGCTCCTTATGTAATTCACTTTATTTAACAATTAGGATCATGCCTCACTCTCTAGATACTGTTCTGTTCTGTTCTGTTCTGTTCTGTTCTTCTCTGCTCTGCTCTGCTCTGCTCTGCTCTAGTCTACTATCTTGGTAAGGCAGACACTGACTTAGGGTATATAAACAATCAATCAATTAAGAGTTCTTCTATAGTCCACCTTTCCCAGAATTATGTCATCTGGGTGTTGACATCATGCATCCGAAATATGATAACTTCAGCTTGGTTGTTTATCCCTCAAGAAGGAACTCCTGGACTGATTTCTTGGAGGATCCATAAGGAAACTCTAAGCTCAACTGAAGCTAAATCCCACTTGTAGGTCTTGTGAATTTGGAACCCCTTGTCTTTCTTGCTCTGGGTAGGATCTCCAGCTCCGTCTCCGTCCAGAAGGCTGTGCAAACGAGTCTTTCATTCGCTTCTCTGTCACCCCACAGGAGCCACTTTGGGGGATGCTCACGAGGACTCTATCATCCCCCCTGACTCAATTAGAGGAGAGTTTCGCCCCGGAAGCTCTTAACCTCTTCAAGCTGGTAGGTGAAGGTGAATTGCTTCCTCCTGCCTGGTCAAACGATGGCCATCAACATAGTGTTAGTGGTAGGGTGGGCTTTTGGGGGTGACTCTGGATTGTCTCCCTGGCAGATCCTCCGCTTTATGGGTGACGCCCAGCTCAATGGCCTCCAGGAGAACCTGTTTGGGAACTACATTGTACAGAAGGGGCTCTCCATGCCAAGCCTACAAGATGAGATCCTGGCCCAGATTGCCAACCAAGTGTGGCGGAACACCAATGTCCACAACGAAGAACGGGGGTGGCTGCTGTTGACCTCCTGCTTCAGCGCTTTTGTTCCCTCCTGCCAGCTGGACAAGTACCTGCTGAAGTGAGTGGGGGTGGGTCTACCTCCAAGGGAGATGCAAAGAAGGGTTGCCACCTTAGCTGGTGACGATGGTGACCCTAGAAGATGTCAGAAGCACCGGGTGAGACTGGCCTTCCTCTTCTTCCCAAAGCCACACAAGGAATTCAAAAAGAGGCTCAGTGGATTGGGGTTCGTGGCCAGAAGAGATAGGAACACAGTTCAGTTGACCCTTGGGGATCTCTTCTGAGCTTGAATGCCAAATGTGCACATGGCTGCCATCTTCTACTCACTGTCTCCCTCTGCACTTCTCCCCACCCATCCAGGTTTGTTTCGGACTATGCCTTCGACGGCTATAAGCCCGTGTGCCAACACAAGCTCATGCAAGCCATGGCAAGGGGTCAGGATGGCGGGGAGGCCGCCCGAGCTTATCCACCCACCCTGCTGGAGTGGACAGCCAGCCGGGACCGAGTCAACATGGCCCTGGATGTCTATTGCTTCAATGGTGAGTTAAGGGAGACCGCAGGGCGGGTAGGAAGTCGAGGAGCCCCCTTCTGTAGCACCGAGGAGCTGGCTAGAGAAACACTCCCAGCAAGGAAGGCCCAAAGCTGAATGGATAAAGAAATAGGCTTCTACTTGCAGCAAACAGCATTCAGATCTGTAACTGTGTGCTGAAATGATCTCGGGAGAAAGATATCACCTAGGACCAGGATGGCAAATCTATGGAGCCATTTCTGAGGGCACGCGAGGCATTGACCTGTCAGTTCCAGCATGCATGCATGTGCTGGCCAGCTGATTTTCTTAGGGCGAAAAACAACCTAATGCGCAAACCGGAAGTTGGAAAATGGGGAGGGGGGGCAGGCTGTTTTCACCCTTCCTAAGTGCCAAGAAAGCCGTGTGTGCATATGCGTGGCAGTGGGGGGGGGGGGTGTCATGCATGAATGCGCCATACAGGTGCTTTTGGCATCCAAGGCGAAAAAGGTTCACCCTCACTGGCCTAGTAAATTATCCGATAACAGAGGACAGAGCCCACAGCTGCATAGCGGGCAGGGAAAGGCGCTCAGAAAGCCTCTCTCTTACTTCTCAGGCTATAAAAGAGACTGCGGGAGATTCGTACTTTCAGACTTGCAAGATTCTGTTCTTGTAGCCTTTCCAAGAAATTAGAATTAGCTCCTCTGGGTTTCCGGTTTGTTCTGCATGGAGAGGAAAGGCAAAAGAAGGCAGCCGGAGGGGCCTCCATCAGAGGGAGTGACTTGGGCTTTTGTTTCCACAGGAGATCATTATTCTTGCCCTGTCCATTCCTGGACCACGGGGGAAGGCCTCGCTGAAAGTGTGTTGAAATACAGGTAGGGGAGATGGGTCATGGGGGAGATGGGCAGTGGGATGGAGGAAGAGGGCGTGGCTTGAGTGGCCCCTTCCAGCTCCCCGAGTCCTGGAAGGCAGAGGGAAGGAGCTGTTGAGAAGTTCCTTGGAGCCTCTTATCTCATCCACCTTCAGCCACAAACAGAATCTAACTGCCCGATGTGGGTCTCTCCCAGAGGTGGATTCTGGCCGGTGTTACTGCCAGTTCACTCGTGCTGTATGCACATGCACATTTCAATGGAAATTGTTCTGCGCATGCGCAGAACTCCCAAAAATTGTAGCAGCGGCAGCGATGGCAACCGGGGAATCGGTTCAGGGGCATGGCCAGCCTGGATCACTATTGGTTCTGCAACCCAGGCCAGCATACCACTACGGTTGGGCTGAACTGGTCTGAACTGGTAAGAATCCATCTCTGGTCTCCCCTCCTCCCAGAAGGACCTAGTGCAGCTAAGTGCAGATGTTCCTTCTCAGGGGTCTTACAGATGGATGGCGAGGCTGGTCAGTCACCATGAAGGATGGTACCCAGTGGGCCGAGCTGGCTGGCCACGACTATGTCTTGGATCTGATTTCTGATCTGGAGCTGATCCATGGTTTCCCCAAGCAGAAGTCCTACTTCATCCTTGCCTCTGAAGACCCAGAGAAATACACCGGTGGCAAATTGTACGTGTTGTGCTTTCCTGTTTGGAAAGGGTGGTGTTGAAAAGCTTTCATTGGTTCAGGGGGCTTACCAAGGAAGAAGAAAACGACCAACATGGGGTGGTGTTACCCCAACAATGGGAGACCCCAGTCTTGGAATTGAGATGGCTGTGGACTCTTCCATCTTCTATGTCTTGACCCTGAGATATCATAGACCGGTTCTGTCCAAGGTTGACTTTGGTCTCTTCCTCCTTCTGTTTCTTAGAGTTTTCCAACGTGGTTTGGATTCAGATGGGAGGGTGCCTCCTCCCCCACTGATGAAGGCCCCCACCGTGGCCTCCGCTCACCTGCCAGACTCTGAGGGATATTGCAGCCATGGTGAGAGGCTGGGATGAGGCTTATGGTTTGTGTCAGAGCATGGGATCAATCTTTGCAAGATCTGGGGTAGTGCTGGGGCCACACCGATGTGGTGTGTCTATTAAAGTGTGTTAGAGCAGTGTTGTTCAACCCCACTGGTTGCATTCACACCAAACACTTCAGGGCTGTTTTATGCCACGCATCACCCATTCGGCTGCTGACATGGGAAATGTGTGTTTGGAAAAACGCTTCTCTACCAGCAATCCTTTTTCTCTTTGCAATTGATCTTATTTCTATTTCTTTCTCCTTTCTTGAAACACCAACTGGAAACAGATTCTGACACCTGCAGTGAACCCCGGAGCCAAAAAGGACTGGATCACTATCTGGATAGGCTCTTTGATCCTGTGCTGTCCTATGGGAAAGGGGTAAGAGAAGCATCTCCCTCGCTCTCCCACCCCACCCCCAGATTCAGAAAAGGGGCATCCCAGCATAGCCGGCAACTTATTTCTCCTAGAAATCTGCATTGCCAGCCTATTGAAGGGAGATCAGAGAGGTTAAGGACGCATGAAGGAGCTCAACTCAAAGCCTTTTCTTTCGCCCCATGTGGGCTCAGGCCTCAAGGGGCCTGAAGGGGAAAATGGGTCTGAAAAGCCACTTTGCTTTCTACATCCCCCCCCCTCCCCCCAGGAACTAGAGAAGCCAGCGGCCATCTCACGAAGGATGAAAGGCGGTGGGCGTGTTGGGCACAGCGACGGTGACAAAGTGACTGCCGTGGCCCCTCAGACTTCTGGTGAGTATAAGCCCCGTTGCCTTAGTCCAGGGATGGCGAACTCAGTGCCAAAAAGATGGCACGGAAACGGGCATGCACGCTGGTCGAAGCCCTGCCCCAGAAAAGCCAAACTTCCAGGTTCCGACAATCAGCTAGCCAGCACGCATGCGCAGGCCGGTTTTCGGCACTGCTGCACACACAAAGGGATCACACTCCGGAAAAGCCAAGCTTCCAGGTTCAAGCTTCCATGGGCACCCAACTATCAGCTGGTTGGCGCACATGTGCAGGGCTGTTTTTGGCACTGCAGCACGCACAAAGGACAGCTGATCGTCATGCACATATTCAGCCTAGAAACCCAGAAGACAAACAGGCAAGGCCGTGCACGCCGGGCAACACGGCTTCATGTGCCACTTTGGGCATAAGTTTACCCTCACACCCATAGTCTATGTATTTGTTGGAGGATAAAAGGTGTTTTCTGCCATCTTGTAGAGTGTGCTAGTCTTCCAAGGGCATTTTGTGCACACTTTGAAGCGCAGAAACACAACCGTAACAATAATATCCACAATCACATTCTATCTGTGCCGGAATAAGATACAGTAGGTCCAAATGGTATTATTAGGCTAGAAATGGTTTCTGGAAAGGTGGACAATGACGAGGAAGAAAATCCCAGAGACCGGGGGCCACCCAAGCTGGATCTTACGGCGGTCGGTGATGCTGCTGGGTAGTCAATGCCTGCATCTCTGAGTGCCCGGAAGGAGTTTGCTGTTTTTGCAAGAATTCTGGCATTCTTTGGCAAACTCCAAAGGGCGTTTTTGTCTTCCCTCTCCACAGGAAAGAAGGAGGAGACTGTGTTGGCACAGCTGACTTACGGCAAACCCCGGGAGTCCTTCCTGGTTAGTAAAGGCAGGAGCTGTCCAGGTGAAGTGGAGGGGCTGGAGAGAAGGGCTGGAGAGAGGGAGGTGGGCGTTTCTGAAAATAAATCTATGGAGGTTCTCAACCCTCTGGGTCACGGTTGGAACAACCGACGGTGCTTTTTCCAAAAGGCAACTGGACCTTCCTTGGTTTTTTTCCCTTGAAAACATTTCGCTTCTCACCCCAGAAGCTTGTTCAGTTCACGGCTTCTGGAATGAGAAGCAAAACGTTTTCAGGGTAAAATAAAAACAAGGAAGTCCAGCTGCCTTTTGGAAAAAGCACTTTTGGAACTCTGGAAAAGAAGCGTCCAGCATCCTGTACAGACTTCCTTCTCTCCTGCTCTCCGTGTGAGATGCACCTCAGTTTCACAGATGAATAAGGAGGGGAAGGAAGGCCAACCAGACTCAATCCTCAAATAACCCTTTGCCAATGTGGCCATTGGGTGAGGAAGTCAGGAGCTGCTTTGGGTTGGCATCTGGGCACCTGCCAAGGCTGCATCCACAAGCTGATCCCTTCCCCTTTTCCGATGCCTTCTTGATAGCCTTCTCAGCTGACCTGAGGCTGGCCGACACCGGATACTCACCTCCCGGGCAGCCTCTGTATCCATTTCACTTGCAGGCTGGCATCCCACGTGCCATAGCCCTGGGCCTTTTCCTGCTGCGTCTCCTCCTCCTCTGGGCAAGGACGGGCTTTCAATCCACTGCCTTGCCCTGGAGCGATGGCCCAGGTCTGGGGGATGGTGGGTGGAGGGGGACACAGCTGGGTCTTCCTTGGCTCCCCTAGACCACTCAAAGGCAAGTGGGTAGCTGTAGGCAGAGGGCTAAGCAGAATTTTGAGGAGGGGTCCAGGATTGGAGAAGACAAGCCAAGATCCCTGAAAGAGGATGGCAAAACTGGGAGAAACAGGATTCCCAGTTTGCTAATGAATTTCTCCCCCCAATCCCTCCCCCCTCCTTTTGGCAGAGGGAAGCTGGGAAAAGGCTGATGGGCGGATCTGCGTCGCCTTCAGGTGTTGCATGGAGAAGAACCCCCCTTCAGCATCCAGGTAAGGAGCCTCAGTTGTGGGAGAAAAGAATGGTTTAAAATCCTTATCCTCTCTTTGCTTGGGGTTTGGTAACATTGGTGTGGATTTTTATCTTTTGTTATCTGCGTTTTTTATATTTCTTGTTTTATTCCATTGCTGGACGCTGCCCAGCGTCGCTTTTCGTGAGGCGGGTGGCTTTACCTTTTTGGTAGACACATAAACAGATATGGAGTGCTTAAGTTGAAAGTTAGCATTCCTCAGGGGCAGACAAGCCATGTGCAAGGCACAGAAACCGGCTTCCCCGCACACAGAGGTTGTACAGAGAGGTTCCCAGGGGTTGAGAGGTTGTGGCCAACTTCTGTGAGGCGTAAGAACAAGACCTTTTGCATCAGCCATCCAATAGTCAACCAGTTAAGAACCTAAGAACATAAGAACAGCCTTGCTGGAAGAGGCCCCAGCCCATCCAGTCCAGCCTTCTGTCTCCCACAGTGGCTCCC
>JAPKID020007588.1:0-10206 GCA_026931265.2 Tropidonophis doriae
TCTCCAGTCCCCTAATCATCTTTGTTGCTCTTCTCTGCACTCTTTCTAGAGTCTCCACATCTTTTCTACATTGTGGTACCCAAAACTGGATGCCATATTCCAAGTGTGGCCTTACCAAGGTATTATAAAGTGGTTTTCTTCAGGTTCCCAAACTCTTCCCATTGCAGAAGGAAGCTTGAAGAAGTGTTCTGCTTGCATTCATTTGAGCGCAAATAGGTTGTGCATAAAGCTGCACAGCACTGGCTTTCTGGGTTGGTTGTTTTCAACTAGTGTAGTGACAGGAAAGAGACAGTCATTAGTCCCCTATGCATTAACAACAGTGGTTAGAGCTCTGAAAGACATTTACACCAACGGAGCAATTAATAAAGAAACTGTGTCAGGAATTAGGGACAGCCAGCCAAATTGCCTATTAGCAGGCAGCCCTACCATTGCTTTATCATTGCTGTGTGCCCACAACTGGCTTTAAGACCCATAAGGATGTTATACCTCCCTAGTTAAACACAAGGGTTTTTTTCCCCTTAGGAAACCAAATTGAAACTTGGAAACAAAAGTGTAAAAAGGAACAACTGTTCAAAACATTAATAGGTAGTTGGCAAGCATTTTAATAGTTAGTACAGTTCATATATTAACTGCGAAGGCACATTTGGAATATGAGTTCAAATCCAGTCACTAAATACAAAAAAGATGGCGAGACCTTCGAAAGAGTGCAAAGAAGAGCCGCAAGGATGATAAGAGGTCTGGAGGCTAAATCATATAATGTACAATTAAGGGAACTAAGGATGCCCAGCTTAAGGGACAAAAGACTTGAGGGGATTCGTGATAGCTATCTTCCAATACTTGAAGGACTATCACAGGGAAGAAGGACGTGATTTTCTATAGCACCTGAGAGTAGAAGCAGCAATGGGTTGAACTTCATCAGAGGGGTAGGTAACATGCCCACAAGTGGTGTGGCAGTTCAGAGCCTCCGTGGTGATGATAGGCTTGTCACAAATACTCACTGTGTCACATATAAGCAAGCGTTAAGTCACAAGGTTTTTTTTTTCCAGTTTTACGCGAAAGGTTTATAAGCAACCAGCAGCTTGTGTATTTTCTCTAATGCAGAGGTCCCCAACCCCCGGGCTGCAGACCGTTGCTGGTCCGTGGCTTGATAGTAACCAGGCTGGAGTGAGTGGCGGAGTGAGTAGCTCAACTCTTAGGAAAGTGTAGCAAACGCTCCGCTATCCTGGTGGCTGGCCAGGGCGCTCCCCGGGGACAGGATGGGGGCAACGGCCTGCATTGGGGGGGTTGGGGCACCACCTGGCCCTGTGTGGGGGGAAGGGGCTGCCAGACCCTCCTACCCGGGACACATCCCGTCCTTCCCTGCCTCAGCCGAGGATCCTTTACCTGGGACCTCTGGCAGCTTTTCCACCCAGCTGCACATGACTGCCGAACGCGCACGAGGCCCACATAACTTGACTCACCCGCTGGAAGCTCCCACCGGTCTGAGGAATTTTTTTTACATGAAACCGGTCCCTGGTGCCAAAAATGTTGGGGACTCCTGCTCTAATGAAAGAAGTGAATTTACTCATTTTATCAACTTCACTAACCCTTCCTCTTGGTGGTGGATAGTGTCCAATCTTTCCATCTTTGTGCATACAACAATCGTGCTGCTGTGATTCTACACTGAAATCATCTTCTATGGTTTTTTTCTAACTGCTTGTCATAACTGCTTGGTTAAGTTGTACAATATTTTGCTTTCTTTGTACATGTGCTATTATTTGCAGAGCTGTTATAGATGGATGCAGAGCTTGAAGTGTTAAAAATGTAAATGTATGTAAGCATCGTAAAGAATAACATGGCTTTATATAATGTTATCTCATTGACCATGCTAATAGGTTGAAAATTATATGCCCAATACAGAAAGGGGGCTCAGCTTGGAAGTGTAACAATTCATGAGTGCAAAGCAAAGCAGATTTAAGACTCTCACACTTTAAGGAACTTGAAATCTAAAAACAGAATCTGCAACCCAAAGCATGTGTTCCAGAATTGTAACAAGCACATATTTGGCTAAGGGCTGAAACCAATTCCAGTCTTTAGAGACTTTAGACATGAAAACTGACTGGGTGACTTGGCCAATCACCAGGAGACTGGGAATTCTAGTCTTGCTTTAGGCATCAAATCCGGCTGAGTGACTCCCTAAAAGTTTACCTTGGTTGTTTTATAACTTTAATCAATTGCATTCATAATTTCCAAATGTTATTTTCTGTGATCTCATAACTATCTTTCCTAGCTTCTGTGTTATCTCAGGAAAGGGTGTAGCTGTTTGAAGTTGATCCAGACACCTGCATCCTCAAAACATTTTTTTTAATTAAGTCTGAAGCATTCATACTATTTATGACAACCCATCTACCTTTATTGGAAAGTCTGTACTGGCTTTCCACATAAAATATTCTTGAAGAGATATTTCTTCAAAATAGTCACTTTAGAAATAATCCTTAGAAATAATCCTACAAGGACCGCCCTAAGAATAGTGAGTTTAATGTAATTTCTTCTCTGCTAAGTGGATATAACATTACCTTCCTGTCTATTTACATAAGTCGATTTAACTCCATATAATGAATCTGTGAGAAATTACTTCAACAAAACATTTGTTTCATCACATCCAAAGTATAGCTTTAAAACCATAAATCTGTTGAGATTCATTAATTTAAGAAAAAAAATGCTCAGTACTTTGGTTATTTTAATGAATTTTTAAATTTAAATTCAGATGAATCTGAATGCTAGCATAAAATGTAATCTATTTTAACTCATGTAGTTCACTGAAGCTGGAAATCTTTGATTAATTTGCTTCAACTTCCCTTAATTCATTTAGTTTTCTTGTTCGTTAAATGAAAGTGAATGAAGCCCCCTTGAATGGTTCTGTGAAAGAGGCAAATTAAATGAAACCCAGCAAAACATACTTACCAGATTGCTAAATACCGATCAGCAAATTATAAATGTACCAAGGAGGAGAAAAGTGAAAAACAAGCTGTAAAGTACATTGCAAGATTTTTTATCACAATTTGCCATGGAAAAAGAATGGAGAAACCCATTTTCAAAACAGTAATATTGTAAAAGCACAATTTCTTTTTCTTTTTCTTTCTTTTTCAATGCAACGAATAAAAAGCCTCCTAGAGCACCTGCAAACTTTTCTCAAAAACTCTGAAAAATGATGCTCGAGAGATGTGGAACTATCATCATGTACTTGATTGACTTGGATCATTCATTCCTTCATTGTCCAAAGCAACAGCATAACTTGAGCATTTTCTTTTAAAATTCAAGTTGTAAATTGTGCTCCCTTTAAATGACATCTGCTCATTAGCAACACAATCACACTACTTTCAGGCAAAAGTTTGGATGACTCAGGGATGTAATCATGCTGTGCTATCAATACATTTGTCTAGCTTCTCCAAAGTATCCGCCATTCTCTCAACAGATGAGGTCTATCGTATATGTATTAAGGGTATTTTACAAGAAACAAAACCTGTTCCACATAATAATAGAAATGTTGTTCAGGCTCATTTGGAGAAACTTCTCCAAAGGAACTCAGGAACTTCTCAATTTCTTGAATAAATATAAGTGAGATAGAGAGAAATCCTTTTTCAGGTTTCTCATTTTGTTCCCCAGACCTTCATATTTCCTTGGAGCAAATATGGTAGGGGGACTGTTTATTTGTAATTGTAATTTTTTTGGTTCCCAGACCACTCGTATGACCTCCTTTCCTCAACACAGGATAATATTTATTTCCCCAAAGTAGCCTTGTTTAGTTTTTCCACTACAGCTTTGGAAATCTATCACTTTGGATTTCCTTCACCCATTTAAACCCTTTTTGTGATTAATCCCAGAGAAAAAATACCTTGCTACTGTGATGCAGGATTATACTTTTCCCCCCAAGCATTATCTGATTGAATGATTCTCCCCATTCCAAGTTTAAAAATTCAAGTGAATTCAAAGAAATCAGCTGCAACCGGTAGTCTGAAGCAGGTTTTTTTTTTTTAGGAATTCTATGAGATCCTGAGAATGAAAGTGAAATGAAATCTCAGAAATCCATGATACGATCTTATGATATCCATGACCTTATTTATAGGCACGAATGGAAGGATATGTTCACTTTCCTAATTAAGCAAAATTTGTATTAATTGTAGCAATGATGCGGAAGACCATTGTTATTTGAGTTTAGTGACTTATTTCACTTTCATATTAAGAAAAAATAGATGTTTAGAAGTCATTCTGAGTTAGCTCCATTTGTTTTCTACTTTTCCTTGCTAGGCAGAGGAGAAAGTAGATACAGTAAGGGGAAATCTTAACATAGCGTTACAGGGTCTTACAATCTCCTGACCATACCAGGGCCATGGCATCATGGTGTGATGTCCCCATAGGTTGCCAGTTCAAATGACAATGACAAGCTGGAACAGAGACTCTCAGGTAAGATTCTCGGGAGCCCCCTGGAGAACCCAGTGGCTGAGAAGGATGCAATCCTGGGCCTGTCTGGCATGGAAGCGAGAGCAGTTGCCCAGATGGACATCTACCATGAAAGAAGAAAGGGAAGCTTGTCAGAGGAGCAGCAACAGTGATGAATAGATGCTGGACATGCAGAGTAAAGTGAAGAGAAGATGGTTGAGTCTCCTCATGAGGAAGCAGTCCCCTGTTAATGAGAAATATCAGGCTTGGAGTGATTTAACCAGGTGCAGAGGGTTGTCAGAAACAATCCTTGACTTCTCCAGCACAGTATCATTGGCTTTGTAGACTTTGGACCTGATTTTGTGGACTTCAAACTTTGCTTTTGCCCCATGGGTGTCAGACTTGTTTTTGTGGACTTCAGACCTTGTTCTTAGGAACTGTGCTTTCTGACTTTGCTGTCTTGCAATGTGGTTAGGGAATTTTGGAAAACTGCTTTATGTATGTATAGTTTTCCCAATTTTCCCCATTTGCATGACTTGGAGCATAAGGTGTCAAGTTTTGATAAAACTTGTTATTATTATGGGAAAACTTCTTCATGGAACCTAGTTTTAGGTATTGCAGAAATTGGTATTAGGTTATATCTGCTATCTCATTATTAGGGAGCTCTTGGCAGCTTGTTAAGATATTTGGGTATTATCTTGCTTGATGGGAGTGCTTTTAATGTTCTGCTTTCAACTCTGTTTGCCTGAGCTAACAATAAAACCTAATATCTCTTTATTCAACAGTGTCCTTATTGTCTCTGAGTCCAAAAAGATTCAATTGCCTGGATACCTGATCAGTGCCCTGACACTTGGCAAAACAAGTGAAGGTGACAAGTACAGAAAAATGAGTTTTTTTGAAGAAATAGCAGTTGAGAGATAAAAGGACAGATTGACAAGCTGTTTAAAGAAAAGGAAGCAAAGATATTTCTATAACAAGTTCATATAATAATGTTTTTCCTGTCTTAAAATTGTTCACTATGGATTGAGTCTAAGTTCACATCACTTGACTGATGGCCAGTTCTCTGATATTTTAGACTTTTGATAATATACAATACACAGTAATTCACCATTAAATTTCTCCAAATTGGTTCTGGGTCAAACAGGACTCATGGATTCTGTCTTCCCCTCTCTCCAATTCACTCTCATTCATTTTGAGAAAAGAATATTTGAGAATTTCTTTGCAACGCTTACAAGTAAAAACAAAAAAAAAGAGAAGTCACTGACTAGGTGGCTAAATGGCTAAGACACTGATCTTGTTGATCTGAAACATCGGCAGTTCAGTAGTTTAAATCCCTAGTGCAGGTCTCCTGCATGAGCAGGGGACTGGACTAGATGACCTCCAAGGTCCCTTCCAACTCTGTTACTGTTTACTGTTAAAGGTTCAGACTACTTTTCATAGGTAGAGCATGGTGATTTTGCTATTATTCATCCCAAAGTGACTAAGAAGTGTTTGAAAATGTTCCATTTTCCACCTTTCCAATGATTTGCAGCCTCTATGATGCCCACATTTCCATTAAATGGGCAAGCACTATATCTGCATCTTGCTTCAGATGCTGCTGAGGGGATATTTACATGGGAGTTTTTTTCTTTATTTTCATAATTCTTTGGAAGTGTCCAAATGAAATCAGAGACTTTAACGCAAACTTGTACTTTTATATAAATAAATAGATTTAACATTTATATTTATAGCAGACAAGATAGTCAGGAACACAGAAACATCATGAGGTAAAAATCTGCAGAGCACACAAGAAAAAAGTGGAAAAAAGAGAAACTCCCCATTTATGCCCACAGCAATCAATCACAGCGTAAATCAAGGGTGTCAAACTGGTGGCCCATTTAATGTGACATGTGCAGGCCACGCCCACCCCAGCTCTGCAAGGGGAAAATGTCACAATACATCACATAAAGACAACATGACATGGCGAGTTTGACACCACTGGCTAGATAGCCTCATGCAGGAGCCAGCATTCTCCAGACGAAACAACTGCAACTGTGAATTCTCGTCCATTGTACACTTTACAGTTCTAGCTACTAAATTTAACATTCTGACAACTATACAACACTTCCTAAACTAATTTTCTGAAATTTTTGAACTAAACGGATTGAATGTATTTTAATATGCAGGTGGTCTTCGACATAGCCACAATTAGGATAAGAATTTTAATTGCTAATCATGACTGTTATTAAGACAAGTTGGGCCTGATTTTGCTAGTTTTTAAAAATGGTTGTTAAGTGAATTATTACAGTTGTTAAGTGAATTGTGTGGTGACTAAGCTGAATCTGACTTCCCTCATTGCCACTATCAGAAATCAGCTGGAAAGGTGGCAAATGGTAATCATATGGTACTGGGACACTGCAACTCACAAATACTAAATCACATAACTGTGATGATGCTGCAATGACCATAAATGTGAGGACTGATCGTAAGTCACTTTTTTCTTGTAATGTGTTGTAATTTTGAACAGTCACTACAGGAATGGTTGGAAATCAAGGACCACCTGTATTACAAGCTTTTATGTGATCCTTACCCAGCAATGTATTAGATATATACATTCTCCTTAAAGAGTTTACTCAGAAGCAAGTTACACATTAGTTTTAAGCAAACTAATTTGCTGTAAATCAGGCATGGGAAAATGATAATTTCACAATACATAATTGTCCAGGCTATCAAGAATTAATGACCCCTTGGAGGGCTGGGATGGGTGTGGCCAGGGTGGGCATGGCCAGCTTGATGTCACTCATGTCTGGGGGGCATCTGCGGTGACCCAAATGCTCTGCAAGAAAAAACAGCTTCATTTTCAACTGTGGTGGCCTCCTGCAACCCTCTGAGAGCGAAAATGGAGCTCCAGAAAGCTGCATGCAGCTTTCCCAAGCTCCATTTTTATGGGCAGAGGCACCGTGGGCTGGTCCTTCACTGTTTCCAGGGTCGTCCCATGGACCAGATATAAGCACCCAGTGGAATGGATCCAGTTGAGTTTGACACCCGTGGGTTAGACATCCCTAGCTTCCTCTAGTGTTGGTCCTACAATTTAGTGTGTAGAGAAGAACAACGAAGATGATTAGAAATCATTCTCCTTAAAGAGTTTACTCAGAAGCAAGTTACACATTAGTTTAAGGAAACCAATTTGCTGTAAATCAGGCATGGGAAAATGATACTTTCACAATACATAATTATCCAGGCCACCAGAATTAATGATGGGAGAATGGGAAAAAGTGGTTCAGCAGTATTAGAAATTTTCAGATTCCCTGTCTTGCTATAGGTAATACAACTTTGGGGATTTGAAAATGTTTGGAATGAAAGTGATTGTTATTGTACCATGTTGTGTACAATATAGCAAAATGGGAGTTATTTTGCTCAATTCTAATTCTACAGCATGACTATTTTTGGTTGTGGGTTATATAGGTGCCTTCATACAGATATACATTGGAAGAGGGAGGAAGTGATTGTTAGTTGCTTGAGTAATGTACTATATTTGAGGTTATTATAGAACACTGATTATACACGCTGAACCATGTATTTTGAAGAGTTGAATGGAAATATTACAGTTTTATGGGTTTATTGATTTTGGAGCTGGCAATATGTAATAGTTAAATGCATTAAATGAGGTCCAAAAAGCGGGTGTTAAGATTTTCTCCTCCATCATCTACAAAAGCTATAATCCCAGCTGTGTTGTAGTTCCTTACAAATGAAAATTGTTCTTATATAGGACAATGTGCACCAAGATTATTATATGCTCAAAAGTGGAAACACTAACCACAACGGCAGAATGCTAAATGAAGAAAAAGGAATGTAAAAAAATAGCTAAAGTGGATTGCTTTAATTATAGAAAAAGATAATATCTATATTTAGGTATGAGATTAGAAAATTCTTATAGACTTTGTGCATGAAACAGAAAAAAAATCACTTGTGGGGTTTTGATAATTAGACAAAATTAGGTAATACAAAAAAAGTGAGAATATTGGAATCAGTAGATTAAATGATAATTTTATATCATACTTGTATTTGCTGACAAGGGCATTTAGAAGCTTTTTTTCCCACTTTTATATTTTCTTTCTACACTTTAATTTGTATGTCTTTTTCTTTAGCCTGTTAGTATTGGTTAGTTTTTATACTCAGGTTATGACATTTAATAAAATTTGTACAAAACCCCCAATTCAATCAACAATAATAAAGATAGTTTCTGGGAACCATTTAAAGAACTCTAGAGGATACATTTAGAGAACTTTAGTTTCCATTCTCAGATTTCAACTTCCTTAAAGAGAGAGATTATCTTAATTATGCTTTTGCTTAGAGTCCGGAACTGTTATTTTTCTATGCTGATTCTGACAACACACGTGAGAGAAGGTTCATAGCTAGTATTCATAGCTAATATGCCCTAGAATATAAGTCACTCTCTCTTCTTTGTGACACTCCTTCAAGTATTAAAAGATAGTTTAATACTGTCTGTTAATGCTTTAATAGCATTAAACCCTTTCCCCCCCATTGGTTAGACCAGGGATGTGTCAAACTCGATTTCATTGAGGGCCGCATCAAGATTGTGTTTGACCTTAGAGGGCTGTGATGGATGTGGCCAGGGTGGGCATGGCCAGAATGATGTCACTCATGTCGGAGTGGCAACTGTGGTGACCCAAATCCTCTGCAAGCAAAAACAGCTTCATTTTCAACTGTGGTGGCCTCCTGCAACCCTCTGAGAGCGAAAATGGAGCTCCAGAAAGCTGCATGCAGCTCTCCCAAGCTCCATTTTTACTGGCAGACGCACCGCGGGCTGGTCCTTCACTGTTTCCAGGGTTGTCCCATGGACCAGAGCTAAGCACCCAGTGGAACGGATCCAGCTGAGTTTGACACCCCTGGGTTAGACATCCTTAGCTTCCTCTAGTGTTGGTTCTACAATTTAGTGTGTAGAGAAGAACAACGAAGATGATTAGAAATCTGGAAGTTTAACTTATTTTTTATCATGGTAACCAGAACTGAATGTAGTATTACAAGTGGAGTCTCATCAATTCAGAGTAAACTGGAACTATCTCTTATTATTGCCTTGTTGCTACCCCTTGGTTTATTTTAGACTCCATGTTTAATAATATGATGGGATTGGCTCCATACAGATGTTACATAAGTGCAAAGGAGCCTTCCCTTCTGATGGACAAACACATATACACACAAACACAAAAACACTTATGCATAGATACAGGTAGTCCTCAACTTGTGATCATGATTGAGTCTAGCAATTATGGTTGTAAATTGTGATGGTCATATAGTGAGTTATCACATGACTAACCCAATTTTATCACCTTTCTTTTTGCTGTGGTCATTAATTGAATGTGACAGTTATTACATGTTGTTGTTACAGTTGTTAAGCAAACTCATTGTTTACTAATAGCCAGATTTTCTTACAAACTGATCCATAGCAGTTGGGAATTAAATGCTGTGATATAAATCACAGACATATGACTGAGGGATGCTGCAATTAGTCATTAAATATGGGCTAGTAGTCAAATGCCCAAAATTTATTCATGTGAATATGAAATAGGATAGGGTAGAACTTCAGAACCAGATCATAACTTTTTATTTGGGTGGGGGGAATCTATCGTAATTTTAAGTGCTTGCTAAGCAATCAATCATAAGTCAAGCCATGATGGCCATGGACCTGACCCAAGTAATACAGGACCCCACACACGAGGGAGGACACACACTGGATCTCATTTTTGTCTCTGGCCAGTGGATGAGTGATCTTGGAGTAGGGGATTT